>CAXHTJ010000513.1:0-10560 GCA_964019445.1 Populus tremula | reverse complement strand
GTAAGAATACAAGGCAAGAAGATCAAAAGCTTAACAAATTATAAAAAGATGAGCAAACAAATATATTTTTGAAAGGCTAACAGCATTCATGACATCTTTATTACATTTTAAACATATGTTGTAACTGTAAAAAACAAAAGAATTACACAACGCAATCTAGGATACCATGTGTGTGCATGGCATCTTTATTCAAATTTATTAATTTGCGTCTAATTGATTTTCTGGATAATCTAGTGTACGAATCATATTCACTTCGAAGTAGCAACTTTTCCAACAGGTGACCTAGAATCACGAAGATGCTTCTCCCTTGACAGTAATTTAGCCATCCTATACAGTCAAACAAAAAAAAATCAGCAAAATGAAATAGATGCCATAGAAATCACTATAATATATAGACTTGAGCAGATATTTACTTTATGAGAGCCTCTTCATTTGTCATCTTATCAACAGGTGTAAAGATTCCAGTGCCTAAATCCACCCTTGATACTGGTTTTTTCAACAATTTCTCACCCACTTTCACAAGATTCTCCAAATTCTCTTTCGTGGCAACATCCATGGACGAAAGTGTTCCGGTCAGCGTGTCATCCTGCATTTCACACATCTTATAGTCAGGGTTTTCGTTTTCTAGTTTTTAGTTTTAATTACTTCGTGGGAGAATATTAATTTAATATCTTGATAACCACATGCGCGTGATATACACCTGAATTCGAAGATAATTTTCCTCAGAGTGGACGGCTTGGAAAACAGTGGCAACATGAAGATCAACCATGTCACCACTAGCTTCTGTAAACACATCCACTAATGGAGTAGAATTGTCACTTGTCAACCATCCAAGAGACCCCACTTGGCCGCTTCATCTGCATCATACTTTTCTTCGGATTTTGCTGTGCCAGTCCCCAAGGACAGGACTAGGAATCGCCATAATCCATAGGCCGCTGTGGGGAAGAAGTCAGGATTCTTCCGAGTGATTTCCTTGGAAAACTTCGCTCACGGCAACTAAAGTCTGGAAATTCAAAAAGGAAATTAATGATAGGATTCATCAATATGTTACGAGTTATGCAAGTTCAAGAGGTGAAGATAAATGATGAACATACTGGATTTTGCTGCCACACCACCATCAATCAGATTGAACTCTCTCACTTTGCCTGACGGGTCCTTGGTTTCAAAATATGGGCAGGGAAGTAAGTTTGGGGCAGCTGAAGTCCCGATTCATGATATATCAGATAAAAGGGCATCCGTGGATGGATCGTTTCTCACCTAAAGAAAAAAGCGGTACGTCTTGTAAGGACATATATTTTGCAGTGTGAAACGATTCTTTTCTCAAGTAAAACATAGAATTTTAAGAGTTGTGTTTGTATATATAACGAACCTGATAGCTTGAAAAGATTGTTGGCTGAAGGCGTTTGATGTCAAAAGTTGGGATCACAATGTTTGTCATGGTCTGGTGCAGGCGTTTATCTCCCATTTGTTCCTTGGCAATGCTATGTAGAAATTTGCCATCGTATTTTGGTCCTCTCAAACTCTTGATCAGTTTTCCAGCAGAAGCGAATGGAGACCTATTGCCAGAGAGTATACAGTTAGTATCTAGACATTTGAAGGAGAAAAAAAAAAAAGTTTTAAAGCACTGGATATACTATATTTAACTCATTATTATGGCATTCATATCTGGGATTAATTATTACCCGTCCTGGGGGAAAGATTTTAGGGCCGTTCTCAAGGTAGAAGTCATTAATGTCTTTGGCGGAAAATAAAGGGCGGTTTTGCTCATTAGGGGCAGCTAGCATAGCAGTCACGAGGCCACCGGTGCTGGTGCCTGAAATCACATCAAAGTAGTCTGCAAGTCTTGCGTCTGCACCATCCAGCTTCTACAATTTGAATAGCAAAACATCCAGCGTCAGTGATAGGAGATGAAATTACGGATTAATTTATACCTGGAAAAAGACATTACAATTATACACCGATATAAATAAACTATTATCCTGCATGCAAGTGTGATGTATTCTTTTGATGAAACTATTAATAAAATGGCAAAAGCAAAAGCATAAAACTACAAAACAAACAGCCTCGGTGGAAGGTGGGCAGAGGCAGCCTGCAAGACCCTTAAGTGGACCGAGGAATCGTTCCCTGTACGTAGTTTCTTATTCTACTCTATTTTATATATTATCATCATGAGCTAGCACATGCATAAAAAAATGGATGATGTTGCAGGTCTATTTGACATGCAACAATAAGTCCTTAAACTTAGAGGTGTTTAGCTTAAACTTTCTGAGAGCCTTGGGAGAGGTCTATAGCTAGTGCTGAAATCTAATTAAGTTTTGAAACTTGTAATATCCCAAAGGGAGTACAGTGGAGGTATTTATAGACTTGTGTGCTTCTTGAAGCATGGAATTTTCAATAAAGTTGAAAGATTTTACTCCCCCAAATTTGACCTTGTGTAATTTTCCTGGACGGTGTCAAATCTTGAATGAATCCTGATACTATGCCGACGCGGTTCAAGTTGGAGCATAAAGTTAAGGACGAGGGATTAATAATTGAAGATTTCAAATTTATTAATCAAACAAAGATGACAACGAAATGGGAATGGTAGGTTTTCTTCCACCACGGTGAAATAAATTAATTCAAAACCTTGTTAACAAGTCTTGTATGCAACGAAAAAGCAGTCAATTACAACCACTCTAGTTGCTTTCATGATTGAAAAAAGAAACATTGAGGCATATCTATCTATCTATCTATCTATCTAGATATGCATCCGTGTGTGTATTATTTTCAAAAGGAAACATTTTCGAGGTGATAATCCACAATAAACATGAAATTTGAAGAAACATGTGTTTGGAAAATTTTGCAACCGAAAGTTTCGTCATTATAGCTAAAGATAAAAACACAGGAAAAAAACCTTTTCTTCATTTTTAATTCAAAGAAGATTGAATAATCTATGAAGAATAGCATGAAAATATAGTTTTCGTAATTGTTTTTTCAACGACATTACATGCCTTGGAAAATGAATGTTGTAGACTGGTATACCACATATTAATGAGTTTAGTAGATTAATGTTCGCTTTGTAGAAAATCCTTGAACTTGTTAGTTTCTTCGAAACAAAATGATTAATGAATGACAATTAGGAGGGGGGGGGGCTTTGGTGTGTTCCAGATACTATAAATCAGTTACTGTTTCAATTGCCAACATTGATGAATGACAGATTCAAGATGAAACATGATATCTTCTTTTACATGGCATTGCTTGAAGTATTATTAGATGAGTTCTTAATATATAATTTATATTATTTTTTGTTATATTTTTTAAAAGAAAGTTTTTTTGATTTAAAACTTACATATATTCATATTATTTTGTGTTTAATTTTTATCAAATAGAATGAGGGTGGTAAGATTTGAACTTGTTACCTCTTGGTAAATAAAACTCTGATATAATGTGAAATAATCATCTCAACTCAATAGTTTAAGCAATTAGATGAGGTTTTAATATATAATTTATATTATTTTCTAACACACTCTTTCAAGTAAAAGCTCTTTCTGCTTGAAACTTGCATGAGTTAATACTACATTATACTTAATTTTATCAAATAAAATGAGGTTGATGACAATGGCGGAAGGAGGGGGGGCTAGCAGGGGCCCCAGCCCCTGCAAAGAAATGTCTCTCCATTATAAATATTTGTAATTTTAATAAAAATACGTGAAATGTTTTCTTAGCCCCCGTAATTTATAACTTGCCCCCTCTAATTTTTTTTTCTTGTTCCGCCCCTAGTTGATGAGATTCGAATTTATGATAGCTTGATTAATAAAGTTCTAATACCATGTCAAAAAATTATCTCAATTTAATAACTTAAGTTGTCAGATAAATATCTAAAATATAATTTATATTATTTTCTAATAAAAAATCAAGTTTTTCTTTAACTGTTCACTGAATGTCAACTTGGTTAAAGAGCTATGAAGAATTTTTTTATTACACGGTAATGATCTGTTAGATTCATGTTTGCTGATGTTCTTAGATAGATTGTTCACTAATGTAAATTTTTACTTTTCCTTCTTTTATGCTATTGTTTTTATTTGAAATCCCATTGTTTTTCTTTCCTATTCATCCTCTGAATGGCTAGTTTTTCATCAATAATATTTACCGATTAATTACCATAAAAAAAAAAATGACAACTGGAGGTCAAGGTATCGTTCCCAGCAGCCATACAGAAGGACAGACTTTGAGATCTTGAAGATACGAACGCAAGGATATCAAGACGTCCTTGGCAATTTCTCAAATCAAATCTGCTGGCCGTCTATGGAGACTTAAACAACATCGTCTCATCTGTTTTGCAAAATGGTTTTGTATTATGTGGTTTCGTGTTGTTTATTTCTTGTATTTCTTTTATCTAATTCAATAAATGATAACGTTAACAGAGACCAGATAAGAGGAGACTACTGGGAAATATTGAAACAAAGGAGAGAGTTCTGCAGGGAACAAAACATCTGCTAACCTGCAAGAATATTCAAGACTTTTCAATTTGAAATCAGACAGGAAAATCTTCAATTCAAATGTAATTAGTTTGTGCCGAAGTGTTTAGCTAGGGAGCATAATTTTCTCTCACGTGATTTCGGGTGTGCTTGGGAACCGCCTTTCTAATTTTTTTAAATTTTTTTTTGTTTAAAATATTTTTTTATATATTTTCAAATCATTTAGATATTTTGATATTTAAAATAATTTTTAAAAAATTAAAAAAATTATTTTAATATATTTCTAAATAAAAAATATTTTAAATCATTATCGCTATTAAACTCCCGAACAATAAAATATTTTAAAAAATAACAATCTTTCCGGTTTACTTTTAAGATTTCATTCCTATTATATTTCACATTGAATAAATAAGTAGTGATAAAAAATATATATAAAATTTAACCCGAATGAATACGTCATCGAGGGATCTAGGGATATTACAGAAGACCAACGTGGGCTATTATAGAAGTATTTAAATTTTGCAGCCTTAATGGGACAAATTCATAATTCACACTGCTTAGACCAAATACTAGTCTCCTTACTTAACCTTTTTTACTTTCCGACAAATAAAAAATGCTCAAATATCAGTGGAATGTTAATTAATGTGAAGATTCCATCGTGCTGCCACCTAACTCCACATTTTGCATTTTATAATGGTATTGAGATAACGACTCTACTTTTTCAGCCAGCAAGAGAATTAAAAATAGAGTAATATTGATTTTTCAAAAGTTGAAGAGATATTTGTTATACAAAACATTGTTTTTGTAATATTGTCTTAAATTCAATGAAGAAGTTATGTAATATCTGCTAAATTTCAGATAATCACTAAGATTTTTGTTAATATTTTAATAATATTTTTGTAATTTATCTTTAGAAAATTAAAGGCTACCATTGTTATGATAAACTTGAATTTTATAATGTTTAAACTATAATTAGTGACATCATATTAAATATTTAATAAAGCTTATTTTGAAGGGAAAAAAATGGACACAAGTGGTAAAATTTAGGACCCATCACCACAAGTGATAAAAATAAAAATAATTAAAGTTAAAGCTAACACTATTCACTTTTTGGCCATAGATGGAATTCCAAAAGTCATAAAAATGAGTTGTAAAGATGAATTGGAAGGGCTACAATTTTTCTAGAAATAGAGAATTTGTAATTCACAAGTTTACTTCTTTAAATTCAGCCCACAACCTAAGCAAAAATGATTGGCAGACAAGGAAAATGAGTTCCATGTCTTTAAGGGATACACTCAAGGTATATCAACTCAATTATAATAATAGGTGCTTTGACAAAGAACAACAAGAATAGAAAGACACGCTAGACACAATACTGTTATAACTTAATTTTCACTCACTTGTTTTTAATTTAATTTTAAGGAGGGTAAATCTTGAAATTAAAAGATCAGGAGCTTGAATTCAAAGTTTTAAAACTTTAAGGACCAAATTGAAAATGGGCATTTAAGGACCAAAACGACGTTGTTTCAAACATACATTGTTCTTGTTTTTCCTCCTCTGACGCTGCAAATCCGCTTGCAAAGAAGTGAAAGAACTAGAAATTCTGGCATACTAGTCATACCAAAACACAAAGATCAATCCCTATCTTCATGAAGAACACAATCCTGGGAAGATAAGGATCGAATCTCACGTCTAAGTCCCAGCAAAAAACTAACATCCCCAAACTTATCCTCCTCCCAGGAAAGAAGAGATATACTGGGGAACAACTATTTGTTCTGGCCCTATAAAAAGGCTAGCATTAAGCCAAACTAGGGGATCCAAAAAACAAATACCACAGAGGACAAAACACAGGGGAGAGAAGGGGAGAACAAACAGGAGAGAACAGGGGAGAAAAACAAAAAACAAAGAAAAACCAGAAAGCAAAGGATGAAACAAGAGGAGGCCATTACAAGAAAAACCTAGAAAAAAGAAAAAGAACACAAAGGGGGGGGGGTATTCCACTTTTTACTGCCACCCCCCTTCAACCTTCAAAAGCCACCATATAGGCTTTCGTCCGGTGTTATAGGAGAGTCCTTCATCTCCTCTTTCCCCCCAATCCAACAGGGACTTCTTCTCTATGCGCCATAGCAACAACAACATCCATGTCCCTCACGACTGGCTGCCTTTTATGAGAAATACGGTAGCAAAGCTAATTCATGTTGACAACAGTAGGGACTTCTTCTCTTGCTCTAGCTACTCGTCCTGCACCGGCTGTGGAACAGCAGCAAGTTGCACCTCCAACAAGCAATCGACCTTCTCTATACTGCACCATGAGCAAACACAACTGGAACAACAACTCTCTCCTTAGTCGTAACCTTCCGCAACCATCCACAGTCCAAAGTAGCATCCTCCTCTGCGTCAACAAAACCCAACTGAAACCAGTAGAGAGAGGGAGAACAAATAGACAAAGAACAAGAGAAGACGAAGAGGAAAGCAAGACACAAAGGAGAGAGCATCCGATCAGACAGTGCACCAACGTAGTTGGCTTCGTCTCCAGCTATGTAAGTTCTTCATTTCCTTCCTTTCCTTTGCATTATAATTCACTCGCTATATTAGCTATGAATTATAATTCACTCGCTACTGTAGCAGTGAATTATAGTTCATATGGTTATATAGCAGGCCTGCTTTGTCACGCATGACTGCTACTCGGCCGGGTCACTGGCTTAGGCTAATGACAAGGCTGGATTGTCTGGGTCCAGCCTAGCCTATACAGGTAGGGCTAGATCCAATCCAATAAAATAAAATAAAATAAATATAGTTTCTCTTTTTTTTAATCCAAAATTTGCATATTTATTTACTGGTGTCAAAGCTAGGAATACTGCACTTTTTGCGTTATTTAATATTTACTAAGGTCGGAGTTGGAAATATTCATAGGCAAATATTCACAAATGCCAGAGTCAGGAATATTATAGGAAGATCATAAGAACAAAACAAAAACAAACCTTTAGCAATTTTAGACAAAACCAGTAATGCAGCCTACCTCAGGTAGGACTCTTAAGGGGTGATAATATATTTTCTTTCGTGTAACCAATCCCGTACCATTAGAATTTTTGTTAACCAGTTAGGGTTCATAGTGACTATAATATTAGGTGATGACTCTTTAAACAAGATATTTTCCCTAAAAAAACAAGATGTCAGATATTTGTACTTTTTCCATCCATTAGATTAATTTTAATCGGTCACTGTAATATCCGGGTGTGACAAATACAATAAAGAGAAGGAGGCAACACCTTGGAGGAGAAAAAAAATAGAACAATTTATGCAAGAGATAACTACCCAGAGATAGATGTAGGTTTTTTTTGCCAAGGTCAGGGAGGCGACAACCGTCCCAGAGATAGATGTAGGTTTTTGTTTTTAGGATTTTAGATTTTTCTCCAGAATTTTCCTCCCCTCTCCCCCTAATTTTTTTTCTCCCCAAAATTCCCCCCCTCCTTTTTCATTGTAGCATGGTATTTATAGGAGAAGTGTGGCTTGACCACAATCACATTGGTCCCTCAACTCTTTTTGTTTTAATTTTTTTTTTGTATTTTTTTTTAAAACGAGTAATATCAACGTTGATTCAATTAGAAGAATCAGTGATTGTAAAATTAACACGTTACTGTCGCACCCCCAAAAAAAATACAATTGCGAGTTCGACTGACGAATTTTTTTTTATTTTGGTTTGGTTCTTTGGAGTCACCACCTAGTATTTTGGTCACTAGGAACCCTAATTGGTCTCAGAGATCGGGTACGGAGACTGGTTGCGTAAAGGGAAGGTATTAGCACCCCAAATACGCCCTACCTAAGGTAAGCTGCATTGTTTTATTGTCTGATAAAAACTAAAGTGTTATTATACTTCTAGTCGTTGGTCTGTCTATGGTTCAAGAAAAATCCTCCTCGGTAAGAAGGTCTTTTATCTTATCGGGTAAAAATCCTAAACGTTCTAACGTCTATACCCAAAACTTTATTAATAATATTTAGGAATACGTTTTACGTATAAATTCGTAATCCCAAATACTAAAAGAAAACAAAAAAGATTTTTTAGAATTTTTTGAAATATTGGCCTAGTTCTCATGGCTTGAATAAACTGGTTATTAAAGCCAAAATGCATGTTAATACATATATTGTTTTGAAAATTTTCTTTGTTGTGTGAAAATTGATTATATTTTATATATATATATTGGAGAGACTAGGCCGTATTTTAAAACAAAAAAAAAACAATTTTTGGAAAATATTATTTTTTTATGCTTTGACGAAAATCGGGTATTTTAATACTGAGCTTATATCCTTACGGTATAAAAATACAACTCAATATTAATCCGCTTTGATAAAAATATGCAGAAAAATCAACAATATTTTTAGGGACTTTTTAGAAATTTTTTGAAAGCAAAAAAACATTTTTTATTCTGAAAAATCTTTGATGTTTTGACGAAAACCGGGTATTTTTTAACACTGGTTTTGTATCTTTACAGTATAAAAATACAAACCAAATGTATAAAACAAAAATATATTTATATAAAAGAAAATAACAACAATTTTTTTAGATTTTTAGATTTTTTCAAAAAAAAAAACATATATTATATATATATACACACACACATATAATAATAATAATATAATATAATTATAATATATTTATATATTAAAAGGGGTTGGGCCGGCCCAACTAAACTGGGCCGGACCCAGACCAACAGTCGTTGGGCCGATCTCGGCCCAAAAAACTAATTAACCTCGGTCTGGGCCGGACGCGGCCCAGACCGCCGGATTGGGCCAGATCCCTCTGGCCCGTCCCACATAGTTCTGGGCCAGACACCATCTGGCCCAGGGAAATAAAAAACAAAGCACGGGGGGGGAATTATTTTCCTCCCCCGCCTCCTGCATGCAGAACGATTCTGCATGCAGGAGGCAAAACTATTACAGATTTTAAAAAAATGCAGGGGGAGGAAAGGAAGCGTACCTGGTGCGATGGAGGAGGTGGTTTGCTGGCGGGGTTGCGGTGGTGGTGGTAGTGTCCTAGCTTCACGGACGGCGGCTTTTCACGGCGAATTCCAAGTGGCCCGGCGACGTCCTCTCGGCTCGTTGGGTTGGTTTTGTTTTCTTAAATTCCCTCCCGGCTTCAAACCTCCCTTTTGCTCTCGGTTTCCTTGGGTTTTCAGTGGCTCTCTCTCTCCTCTATTTCAGTGTTTCTCTCTCTTCCTCTCTCTCTTCGTTTTTTGTTTTGTTTCGGGGTTCCTCTTCTTTCTTTTTTTTCGTCCCTCGTTCTCCCTTTCGGTTCTCTATTTATAGAACCATGGCGCGACTTCAACGTGGAGCCCCGGAGGGTCGGGAGCGGCTGTCGGGGAGCGCTGTCGGCGGGCCTCCCTCGGCTTCGGCAACGAGGCGGGTTGTCGGCCATTGTTTTCTGTCGGTGGCCCACCGGCGTGGGGCCTCGGTCGGTGGCGAGAGGGACCTGCAAAAGAAATAAAAAATACCAACTTTTTCTTCTTCCCCGCTGTAATGTTCGGGGGGAAGAAGACAGTGAACAGTGCCGTTCAAAACGGCACCGTTTGGTCTCCCCTTTTTTTTTTATATATATATTTATTTATGCATGAAACGGCGTCGTTTTGGACAAAACGCGCCGTTTCATTTTAAAATAAAGGCGCCAGAAACTTTGTTTTTAAATCAGTCCCTAATTTGTCATTTGTTCTATTAAGTCCTTCAATCAAGATTAAAATTCAATTGCGTCCCTGCCAAATTCGGTCCCTACCCCTATAGTTGGCCGCGTTTTTCACTTTGGTCCTTGGCCTCTGATTTTCACAATTAAGCCCTTAATTGATCAATAAACTTCCAATTTCTTCAATTAAGCCCCTGAAAAATTCCAAACAGCCCCCTCTATCTTTGCGCCTTCTCCAAATTGGTCCCTGGTTTCGGATTTTCACAATTAAGTCCCTAATTGGCCATTAAACTTCAATATTTATGCAATTAAGCCCCTGATTTGACCCAATAAATTCCTAAAAAATATATTTTGGCCCCAGAACTTAAATTTCTTCAAATTAAAGCCCAAATTGACTTAAAAATCAATTTTTCTTGCAATCAAATCTTCTAT
>CAXHTJ010000512.1:0-10571 GCA_964019445.1 Populus tremula | reverse complement strand
AATGTGCAGTTGGACCCAAGAGGAAATATGAAAGATCTCTTCCAATGTGCCCAGACCACCTGGTAAGGCAATGAAAGCATCAGCATGGCTAAACATGGCGTTTAGTCGATCAGACATTGTAGGGACCTGTAGTTCCTCTCCAATTATTTTTCCAATGATGTCCCCAGTTGCTAAAGCTTTGGGGACAACCCCCAAAACTTGACTGCCTCCCAAAAATGCAGCCATTGACACACCTCCCATTAACCCAAGGCTACCTCCCCCATACACTAAATGAATCTTTCTCTCAGCTAGTACCCGACCAAGATGATTTGCTGATTCTAAAAACTCTTTTTCTTTCCCAGGACTGGATCCACCGAAAACACAAATATTTTTTTATGTGATGACTTGAGGAACCTGCCATTTCTACACACTTCTATATTTGATGAATGTATGGGATGAGTAGAAATGAAGGGAAGGAAGAGAAGAATTTATAGATGAAAATTGAAAATGCAATCATACCACCTATATGTAGGCCAGCTGTAGTCTCACAACACTCTCTCTCTCTCTCTCTCTATTAATTATTTATTTTGAAAAAGCATGTGTATGTACAGGTAGTTGTGATTGTGGCTCACATCTTCCCTTGGTTTTACGTCCAAGAACGGCTTAAACGCCCTCTATGGGTCGGGGATAGGCTTCCCATCCAGTTTTCTTAAAAACTGGCAAACAGGGTCTTTTTTAGTCAGATTCCCAAGACTAAGTCGATCATGTTCTTTATGGAATTGTGGCCATAAATCATGAATTACACGATGCACATCTCCACTAGGATGCGTCTCAAGGGTCAACAAAAGATTATCTAAAGACCCCTTACTCAGGCCATCCTTAATGAATTGTATCTTATCTTCACGGTTTACAGATACCATTCCTAAAGAACGACATGTTGCATTACAAGTCCATCTGGCACATCTGTGACAGACTTTCAGTCGTTTTGCACGACGTTTCTTTGCAAAAGTGCTTTTACCTGTTCCAGGCATGTGTGAAATGAAAGAATTGGAGGACTCACCTGATAATCGGACCTTTGCTTCAATTAGCCAGCGAATATCTTCAGGAATTCCATGATTCATTAACAACCTCAATCTTGCACACCTAGCACGGTAAATTTTTGTAATCGCATTTGGAGGCAGAGCGGGAAAATACCTTTTCAACTTTTCAAGAGTGGTGTCCATTTTCAAAAGAGAATTGGAGACGAGATTCAAAGAAGGGAGAAAGAGCACAGAATTGTACAAATATATACAGATATCAGTTATTTGGGAAACTGAAAGAACCGACTTATGTCACGGAGTACCGTTATCCGCCATTTGACCGGGGTGAGAGAGACTAGCAAAACAAAGATACACAAACAAAACACAATGTGAGAAAAAGAATCAATCTTTATATACAGGATCACTCAATTCAATAGAGTCATTTTCAACTGAAAAATTGTCAAAATAAACTTTCAAACGATGCCCATTTACCTTGAAAACATTGCCATTCTTTGGATTCTCAATATCACAGGCCCCATATGGATACACATGTTTCACAATAAAAGGACCGCTCCATCTTGATCTTAGTTTTCCAGGAAATAAATGGAGTCGAGAATTATAAAGCAAGACTTTTTGACCAACATTGAATGTTTTTCTCAGTATTTTCTTGTCATGAAACTCTTTGATTCTTGCTTTATGAATTCTTGAATTGTCATATGCATCATTTCTTATTTCCTCAAGCTCATTTATTTGCAATTTTCGCAGCTGACTAGCATCATCAAGGTTTGAATTGAAAGCTTTAATAGCCCAATAAGCTTTATGTTCAATTTCCACAGGCAAGTGACAAGGTTTTCCATAGACTAGTCTATAAGGTGACATACCTAATGATGTTTTATAAGCAGTTCGATAAGCCCAAAGTGCATCATTAAGTCTTAAAGACCAGTCTTTCCTATTAGGGTTCACTGTTTTCTCCAAGATTGTTTGATTTCCCTATTAGCAAGCTCTACTTGTCCACTTGTCTGAGGGTGATAAGGGGTGGCAACTTTGTGTGTGATTCCATATTTCTTCATTAAAGACTCAAATGGCTTGTTGCAGAAATGTGTTCCACCATCACTTATCATGGCTCGAGGGATTCCAAATCGACTTAAAATGTTTTCTTTCAAAAACTTTATCACTGTTTTGTGATCATTGTTTCGACTTGGAATTGCCTCTATCCATTTTGAAACATAATCTACTGCGACTAATATGTACAAGAAACCAAATGATGGAGGAAATGGACCCATGAAATCTATACCCCAACAGTCAAAGATCTCAATGACAAGAATAGGATTTAAAGGCATCATGTGACGTTTTGAAATAGATCCCAACTTTTGACAATTTTCACAAGTCTTGTAGAATGCATGTGAGTCCTTGAACATGGTGGGGCAATAAAATCCACTTTGTAAGATTTTTGCAGTTGTCTTTCTTGATGAGAAATGACCCCCACATGCCTCAGAATGACAAAATTTAATGACACTACTTACCTCATTGTCAGGAATGAATCTTCAAAATATTTGATCAGGATAATATTTGAATAAATAAGGGTTATCCCAATAAAAGTTCTTCACTTCGTTTAAGAACTTTCTTTTATCTTGGGTACTCCAATGAGCTGGCAATTGTCCTAAAACAAGAAAATTAACAATATTAGCAAACCAAGGCATTGTAGAGATAAAAAATAAAGATTCATCAGGAAAGTAGTCATCGATTGGTGTGATGTCAGATCTCGAATCGGTTGTCAATCTTGACAAATGATCTGCAACAACATTTTCGGTGCCTTTCTTGTCTTTGATTGTGATATCAAATTCTTGAAGTAACAAAATCCACCGCACCAATCTAGCCTTAGAATCTTTCTTAGAGAGAAGATATTTCAATGCTGCATGATCACTAAAAACAACAACAGGTGAGCCAACAAGATAAGATCTGAACTTGTCACATGCAAATACTACTGCAAGTAATTCTTTTTCAGTGGTAGTGTAATTCATTTGAGCACTATTTAAAGTTTTACTTGCATAGTAAATCACATAAGGTTTCTTATCTTTTCTTTGTCCCAAGACAGCACCCACGGCATAATCACTAGCGTCACACATTATTTCAAAAGGTAATGACCAATCAGGAGGTTGAATGACAGGAGCAGAAGTAAGCAAGTTTTTAAGTTTAACAAAGGCTTCTTCACAATGTTCAGTCCATTCAAAAATATTATCCTTTGTTAGAAGGTTACTCAAGGGCTTAGATATTACACTAAAATCTTTGATGAACCTTCTGTAAAAACCAGCATGTCCTAAGAATGATCTAACATCTTTAACAGATTTTGGTGTTGGTAAGTTGGCAATTAACTCGATTTTAGATTTGTCAACCTCAATTCCTTTCGATGAAACAATGTGACCAAGTACAATGCCGTTTGTTACCATAAAGTGATATTTTTCCCAATTCAGTACAAGATTCTTCTCTTCACACCTGCTTAAAACCTTTTCTAAGTTAGTCAAACAATCATCAAATGAATCACCAAAAACAAAAAAATCATCCATAAAAATTTTAAGAAAACGTTCAACCATATCATTGAATATGCTAAGCATGCATCTTTGAAACGTGGCTGGTGCATTACATAATCCAAAAGGCATCCTTCGATATGCAAATGTACCAAATGGACATGTGAAAGTAGTCCTCTCTTGATCTTCCAATGCAATTTCAATTTGATTGTAACCTGAATAGCCATCTGAAAAACAACAAAGCCCCTGGCCCGGATGGCTTCAACGCAGGTTTCTTCAAAAGAATGTGGCATATAGTGGGGGAAGATGTAATCAAAGCTGTTAGCTCCTTCTTTCAGACTCGTAGAATGCTTAAAGAAATGAATGCTACATCCATTTCCCTTATCCCTAAAGTTACGAATCCTACGAGGTTGACAGATTTTCGTCCTATATCTTGCTGCAATACAGTATACAAATGCATCGCGAAGATTCTAGCTGGGAGAATGAAAGTTGTTTTGCCGTCCTTAGTAGGTCCGTATCAGACAGCTTTTATCTCTGGACGGAGAATCAGTGACAATATTCTTTTGTCTCAGGAGCTAATGAAAGGCTATCATAAATCTACGGGTCCGGCTCGTTGTGCTATGAAAGTAGATCTGATGAAGGCTTATGACTCGGTTCGGTGGGATTTCGTTGATGCTACGTTAATAAAAATGGGATTCCCTAGAACAGTGGTTGATTGGATCATGGTGTGTGTTACATCGTGTCAATTCTCAATCAACGTCAACGGTGAACTTGCAGGTTACTTTAATGGGGGTAGAGGGCTGAGACAAGGTGATCCATTATCTCCATATTTGTTTGTCCTTTGCATGGAAATCCTGTCAGGGCTGTTCTGCAATATGAGTGCCAATCAAAACTTCAAGTTCCACTGGAGATGCAAGAAGGACAGAATTTCTCATCTTTGCTTTGCCGACGACTTGATGATATTCAGCAAAGGGGATGTACACTCAGTTCGTATGATCAAAAATGCACTCATAGAGTTTCAAGATCTATCAGGTCTATATCCAAATCCAAAACAAAAGTGACATCTTCTTGAGCGGTGTGTTAGGTGCTGAGAGGGAACAGATTATCAGTATTCTTGGGTTTAGAGAGGGGAGCTTCCTATGAAATATTTGGGAGTGCCTCTTATCTCGTCCAGACTAAAGGCTGTTGATTGTAAGGGCCTCGTGGATCGAATTTACCGCTAAAGTACGACATTTGGACCTGCAGAACACTCTCTTTTCGCAGGGCGAGTACAACTGATTAACTCAGTTTTATTCTCCATCCAGGTCTATTGGGCATCTCTATTCCTATTACCTGGGCAAGTAGTGAAAAACGTTGAGCAAATTATGAGATCATTTCTTTGGTCAGGTTCAGATATGAGCACTACTAGGGCTAAAGTGGCTTGGGATCAGGTATGTCTTCCAAGAAAGGAGGGGGGGCTAGGCATAAAAAGGATAACAGAATGGAACAAGATTGCCTTGTTGAAACACATTTGGAACTTGTGCAATGACTCGGATGGCTCAATCTGGTCTACTTGGATCAGATCCAATCTCTTGCGAGGTAGGAATTTCTGGACAATCAAGGCGCCAGGAAGCTGCTCTTGGGCTTGGGGAAAGATTCTAAAGCTCAGATCCTTAGCATGGCCGAAGATGAAGCACATTATCGGAGATGGAATGACAACCTCTCTATGGTTTGACAATTGGCATCCTCACAGCCCGCTCGCTGATACTTACGGTGAACGATTCATCTATGATTCAGGTATGGAACACAATGCGAGAGTGAACGTGCTGATTAATAACTTAGAATGGAGAATTCCTATCACTCATGCTATTGGCTGGCACCCCATTATAGAAGCTATTCCTTCCACATCTACTCCTAAGGGGCAAAAGGATGAGATTGTTTGGTTGGATTCGCCAAATCAGAGTTTCTCGGTCAAAGTAGCTTGGGAACAACTAAGAATTCATCATCAGATGGTTGATTGGCATGACATCGTGTGGTTCAAGAATGCTGTCCCAAGACATGCATTTCTTCTTTGGGTGGCTATCCAACGGAAACTCTCAACGCAGGATAGACTTCATCGGTTTGGTATTCATGGTCCCAATAGGTGCTCACTTTGTCTCCGCAATAATGAAGATCACAACCACTTGTTCTTTGAATGCTCCTTTACGAAAGCATTATGGTGGAATGTGACAGATGCGACATTCCAAGAATGACAAAAAGCTTGGATGAATGGATTCGATTGGCCACTGTCTCTTGGCATGGCAAAAGTTTCGTCAACTTTTCTCGTAAACTGGGTTTCGCAGCTACAGTGTATTGTATCTGGCAAGAACGGAACGCAAGGATCTTTGCAGATGTGTCTAAAGCTTCGAATTTGGTTTTTGATCAAATCGATTGTCTCATTCGCGATAAGCTTGTTTTGATGAGGAATGTTCAACAAACAGATGAAAACATAAGGATCCAAAGACTTTGGAGGGTCAATAACATGGACTCTTAATTTGATGTTTAGCTGGTTGTTTTTGTACCCCTAGCATATCTAGTTGGTCTAAGTTTTTGTTTTGTTATGTGGCTAGCCTGTAGCCATTTGTTGGTTTTCGTTTCTGTTCACATTGTAAATCTTGGGTATGCCCATTATATTCTTTGTATCATTTTCTTTTAATACATAAGTCAGCTTACCAAAAAAAAAGAATAGCCATCTAGGAAACAATAAAATTCATGACCTGCAACTCTTTCTAGGATTTGATCCATGAAAGGTAAAGGAAAATGATATTTTCTAGTCATTGAATTAAGTTTCCTATAGTCAATGCACATGCGCCAACCAGTAACAGTCCTAGTTGGAATTAACTCATTTTTCTCATTCGTTATCACAGTGACTCTAGACTTTTTGGGTACAACTTGGGTAGGACTTACCCATTTGCTGTCAGAAATAGGATAAATGATTCCATTATCTAGAAGCTTAATGACTTCATTTTTCACTACTTCTTTCATATTAGGATTAAGCCTTCGTTGCATTTCTCTAGAGGGTTTAGCATTTTCTTCCAAATAAATCCTGTGTGTGCAAATCAAAGGGCTAATTCCTTTTATGTCAGCTATAGCCCATCCTAATGCATTTTTGTGCATTTTCAAAGTCTGTAATAACTTACCTTCTTGATGCGCATTAAGTTTGGAAGAGATTATTACCGGAAAAGTTTCATTTTCTCCCAAAAATAAGTATTTGAGATTAAATGGTAACGGCTTCAATTCAGGTTTTGGTGGTTGAACACTTGAAGGTATGGGCTCAATTAATCGTGGTGGCAATTCTTCAATTTGTGGTCTCCAATTGCATACCTTTGATTCCTGAAAGTAGACCATTTGCAAATCATCAGATTCATCAATCTCAGTTTCACTAGAAGTGGTTTGAAATTGATCATGAACTAATTTTTCAATAAAGTCCACTTCCTGTAAATCATTATCATCTCCAGGTTGCTTGTAAATGTTGAAAATATTCATCTCCAATGTCATGTTTCCAATTGATAGCTTCATCAGTCCATTCCTATAATTAATCAATGCATTAGAAGTGGCAAGAAATTGACGTCCTAAAATGACAGGAATTGAATTACATGCTTCAACAGATTTTGTTGTGGTTGAGATGGAAACTTACCTTTCTCTTGGAAACTGAGAGCAGATGTTAACTTTGTAAGAGTATCTTTAAAATCTGTCATGCCTTGAGCAAGTTGAGTGTTGATTGCCTCTTACTTTTCAATGAATGCATGCAATGTTTCCTCAAGATTTCTTCTAGGAGGTGGAGCATAAGGAGGTGCATATCCATGAGAATTTTGAAAATTATGGCGTGCTTAAAACGGTGGCTGTGAAGTTTGTGCACTGTTGCTATCACTCTTCCAACTAAAATTTGGGTGATTTCTCTAACCAGGGTTATACGTTTGTGAGTATGGGTTATGGTTGGGTCTTTGGGAACTGTTTAAAGCATGGGCTTGTTCATGGAGGCATTCCTTAAAACAAGGCAAAGTTGGACAATCATTTGTTGAGTGTTCCTTGGTTTCACAGATTTGACACACAATGTCTTGAACAGATTTTAATTGACCGTTCTTTTTCAATTCTAGTGCCTCGACTTTTCTAGCTAAAGATGCAAACTTGGCTTGGAGATCATGATCTTCCATAAGGTTGTGCATACCTCCACTAGATGTATGAGGTTGGGTTTTACTTGGTGCCTCATAAGTACCTGTGGTGTCCCAATTTTGAGCATTTTCGGCTAGCAAGTCTAGGTACTCCATTGCTTCATTAGGGTCTTTATCTTCGAAAGTTCCATTGCACATTAATTCAACCATTTGCCTATCTCTAGGTGTTAAACCTTCATAAAAATGTGAAACCAATCTCCATGTTTCAAAACCATGATGTGGGCAAGTATTAAGCAAATCTCGATACCTATCCCAACATTGGTAAAATGTTTCTCTTGGCTTTTGAGTGAAAGTGATGATTTGTCTTTTGAAAGAGTTTGTTCTGTGAGATGGAAAAAACTTCTTTAAAAATTGTTGTTGCATTTCATCCCAAGCACGAATAGATCCTGGTCTCAAATTTTGTAGCCATGTTTTAGCTTTATCTTTTAATGAAAAAGGAAAAAGCTTTAATCTAATGGTGCTCATGCTATAATTTGAGTTGAATAATGCCTGGCTTAAAATTAAAATGAGATGCATCAGGAGGGAAAACTATGCATGAGGGTGCACTTGTTCTTGTGGGATTCATGTGGTCTCTAAGTGTTCTCATACGGTTATTCTCATTATTCTCATTATGAAGAGATTGATTATCTTCTTCGGCCATATTTTCTGAAAATGATGAGGATACCCTACAAAGTCTACCACTTAATGTACGTGACCAAACTCTCATGCACGTGTAAGAAGAGAATAAAAGGAAGAAAAGAAAAGAGAAGAAAAAGAAACAAAACAAAACAAAACAAACAAGAGTTAGAAAAAAATTAAAAAGTGAAAAGAGAAAATAAAATAAATATTATAATTTATACAAGAATTTACCTCCCCGGCAACGGCGCCAAAAACTTGACATGACCAAAATCTTGATGTCTTCTCCCAAGTGCAGGAGTGTCGAAGTAATAAATAACCCGGCAAGACCGGGGTCGAACCACAGAGAGGTTAATTGTATAAATTATAAATAACAAACAACAACAACAACAATAATAATAACAATAATAATATTATACTCAGTACGTGGCGTTGTTATACCTGAGAATGATCTAAAAGATCGGGTCACAGGTTTCCAGCCTATATACTGAGTTTATGAAAAGATCAAAGATATATATAATATAAACAGAATGTAAATAATAATAATAATAAAAAAAAAAAAGCAGAAGATGAAGAAATTAATGAGAACTTTGAGATGAAGATTAACGTAAGGATTAAACAATGATAAAACAAATGTCAAGGTTAGAGGGATCCACTAATGGTACTTCAAACAAGTATAGTATAAACTCTTATTACTCAATTGGAAACCACACATAAAGGAGGTTCCAATCAGATTATAAATTGTTAACATGATTACATTAGTTATCTTATTCGAATAAAGCTAATACTTGTAAATGTTGGCAGGCATTCATGATTACAACTTATGTTAACAACAAATCAAGTTCCTTTCATAGCTGAGGTGTCGGTTATACCATACAGTATGGGCTATGAAAGTGCCAAGTATTTGTTGTACCAAGTGTTATACAACATAAATCTAGATTAACCATTTAACAAGCAAAGTATTAAAAGTGAACAAGATAACAAATCTAAAACATGTTAGTATCCAACGTTAAGGTCCATGTTAGTGTACCCTTTTCACCTTGACATAATTAACTTAGCTGAACATAATGAAAGAAAGAAACATAAATGAACAAGATAAGAACATAAATGAGAAAGAGGTTAACTAAGTAAAGAAAAGGAAATGAAGTGCATAAACTTGATATTAATGAAAGCAAGACATAAGCAATACAAAGAGAGAAAGCAAGAGCATTATCTTGATCTGGAAACCAGGATGCCTCAATACATGGTAAATGCCTCCTTTTATAGGCCAAATTTTGGAACTATTGATGTGTTGACTAATTGATGAGTGGGTGGCCACATCTTTAACTTGGTGACAATCCTTATCTTCTTGTCTGAACAAGACGTCATTGCTAACATCATAATTTACCCAGAATCCTCAGGAATGTTCTAGGAAATTGTCTCAGCTTTTCAACAAAAAAAAAAGATGAGGTCATTTGGACTTCTAGAACTCAAGATATGGGTTGAACACTAAATAGTGTCTGGGCTGCAGGACAGCTTCGGACTTCTTTGTTGTTCCTATAATTTGGACTTGAAAACGGCCTTCTTAGATCTTGGTGTCCAAATGAAAGTTGTAGGCCTATGTTTTACCTTTTCATCCATATAAAATGGACCTAAATCCGAGATCTAGAGCTCCATATATGATCCAATTACCGAGCAATGTTCCGGTTTGGACTGCACCGACATCTCTTTTCTAAGTTTGGCCATCTCTTTGTCCTTTAACTTTCAATGCTTAAACTCATCAATCAATCCTTTTATTTATGTGATAGTCCTGCATTTAAAATGAGCATTTACCATAAATTAAGGTATCTTATAATATCAAACTTGTTATTATAAAACATGCTTTAGTTAAGGAGTTATTGATACTTCAAGTGCAAAATGATGATATAAAACCTTGATAAACATGCACTTTTAAGTACTAATCACTCTTCATACTATGATTGTACGATGCTAGTATAGCATTTCTTTAATGGCTGCTGGTAAGGATTAGGAGCATTATTTTTATCAATAGTGAGGCACATCATTCACATATTCGCCCTTTATACCCAAGTTTTGTGTTAACACATGTTGCCGCCCATAATTTTTTTTCCAGATCTTTTTCGTGCTTTCCTAAGCTGCCAATGAGGTTGTTACGTGTTTTGCTGGCAATGATAGTTTGTTTTTAAATTTTGATGTCTCTTCATAATGTGACTGTGCGATACCCTTATTAGGGTTTCTGTAATGGA
>CAXHTJ010000511.1:0-192876 GCA_964019445.1 Populus tremula | reverse complement strand
CTATAATTCTTGCTAGTCTTTCACAATGATCCTACATTTGATAATGGTGAGTATTTCAGTGCGTCTGCATGGTCCAACTATTCAAGTAAGGACGATTGGTATACGATGGTTGCATGAAGAGGAAGGAAAGGATGATGATGATATCCAATCAAAGGATGAAGTTATCAATACCCAAAGTAGAAATAGCTTCTCATCTTCTTAGAAATTATTATTGTGGTTACCATGGATGCAGGGCTGGCGATATCTCTTGGTGGTTTTTTGCAAAGAAGGGTCTCGAACCGTAACATGAAATTATTAATTTAGGATTCATTAAGTAGTGGTTTGCTTTTTTAGATTTCAACCGTAACATGAAAAAAGCTGGAAAGCTTTTGTAATAGTTTGTACTTTTTTTTTTCTTGGAAAGCTTATCATGAAAATAGTTTTGTATCTTCCTCCTTTCTTTATCATGGAAAGCATGAGATCTTTTATTTATAAATATTTGCCAGGACTTTCACCTTTTTTTTCTGTAATATAATATTATTTTATTAATTGATTTTTATTTATAAAATATTGGATTTATAATAAGATATATTAAATATGTTATTTTATGTGTCAATCTTCTATTGACCAAAATATATGTAATGATTCATTTTTTTATGTTATTTTATCTGTTTTATTTCATCTTTTTATATAAAAATAACACATAATAAAATTTAATTATTTTTTTTTTGTTTCTACATAGTGAAATTTGATTGGTAATTTTTTTTTCTACATGTATCCTCTCAAGATAAGTTCACTTGTAATAAAAAAATAAATAGATATGTTTTGAAAATATGATTGAAAGAGTTTCATAATTTAAATATATTTTATTTTAATTAAAATTGATTTCATTATATTAAATTTTCATAATAAATTAACATAGATTTTTTAGTTCATACTGTTGGTGGGAGAAACCACTGGTGGTGGCTTTGAAACACTCAGAGGGGATAAAACACACTGTTTTATTACACAAAACCGAAGCTTACAATTACACAAAATAAAAGCTTATACACGCCCACTCTCTCTCTTTCTCTTTCTAGTGTTCCTCTCAATTCTCTCCACACACAATAACATAAACTGAGCACTCTATTTATACACGAAATCAAAACAAGAAAATTCAACTTTCTAGGTGTGAAGGCGGCTGGCGGCTGTGGCAGCTGGTGGCTGGCGGCTGGTGGCTGGTCGGTTGGTGGCAGCTGGTGGCTGGCTGGGCGGTGGTTGCCTTCCTTGACCTTCTAGATTGAGTTTAGATTCAACAAATCTCCCCTTTAAACTCAATCGAGGGATATCATGCAAAGCATGAATACTTCTCCCTTCAATGCCTTCTCTCTGCTTGTAGCCTTTATTCACTAATTTGGCTTTCGTCTTGTAGACCTTTTTGACACCTATTGCTTTCTTCTTTTCTGGTGGGTCCTTATCTGCATGGAAACAAAATAGAGTTGTATCTTCCATAACCTGAGTGGTATCGTACAACTCTTCAAGATTCCGCATCCTTCTTGGTCCTTCTGACGAGGATGCTGATGGTGGTGTTGATGATGATGCTCCTGGTGTGTTCCTCCTGTTGAATACAGGGAATCTGTGTACCGGACTTTGTGGTTCAGCTGCTGGTATAAACACCGGACTTTGTGGTTCAGCTGCTGGCACAATCAGTTCTTCTGCAGGTACAATCGGTTCTTCGACAAGTACTGTTAGTACTTCTTCACCTTCAAGGATCAAATCAGTGATGATCCATTTGACTGCTTCTTGATCACCATTCCATGCCCAAGATTTATCTTCTTCAAAGATAACATCTCTACTTATAATCACCTTCTTCGTGATGGGATTATACAGCCTGTATCCCATCCTTCTTTCACCATATCCGACAAAGATGCACTTCTCGCTCTTATCATCGAGCTTTCTCCTTCTTGCATCTGGGATCTTTGCATATGCCAAACAACCAAAGACTCGTAGATGAGTAACACTTGGTTTGTGACCACTCCATGCTTCTTCTGGAGTAACTCCGTGCAAACTTCTGGTTGGGCAGCGATTCAACAGATACACTGCACATGATACAGCTTCAGCCTAGTATTGCTTGGGCAATTTCTTTGCTTTGAGCAGACTTCTTGCCATGTCAAGAATCGTGCGATTCTTCCTTTCTGCTACACCATTCAGTTGTGGTGTATAAGCTGGTGTCGTCTGATGTCTGATGCCTTGTTGTGTACAGAAGGCTTCAAAGTCATTGGCTGTATATTCTCCTCCTTGATCAGATCTCACTATTCTGATCGTATAACCAGTTTGCTTCTCCACAATTGCTTTAAAATCTTTAAAACAATTGAATACTTCTGACTTCCTCTTCAGAAAGTATATCCACGTCTTTCTACTAAAATCATCAGTAAAAGTGAGGAAGTACCTATTTTGTCCAGTTGACATAGGCGTGATTGGGCCACACACATTTGTGTGTACTAACTCCAGTGGCCTCTTTGCTCTCTAGTTGACTTCTTTGGCAAAACTGGATCTGTGATGTTTGTTGAGGACACAACTCTCACAGACTTCTTCTGGATGATCAATGTGAGGCAAACCTTTGACCATCTTCTTGCTTGCTAGCATCTTCAAACTCGTGAAATTCAGATGTCCAAGCCTCAGGTGCCAAAGCCATTCTTCACTGTTGGTGATGGCACTCAAACACCTTGCTGCATCATACTGAATGTTCAAAGGAAACATCCTATTCTTGGACATTTTCACATAGGCCATTAATCTCCAATTGTTGTCTCTAATTGCCAGATGACAATTCTCCGAGTAAAAAGTATAGCCTCTCTCCAAAAGTTGACCTAAGCTGATTAGGTTCTGCTTTATGGCTGGGACATAATACACATTGGCGATGTAGCTGGAATCGCCGTTCTTCAACTTAATTGGGATGCTGCCTTTACCTTTGAATGAAACCTTTGTGGTATCTCCAAAAGTAACTAGACCTTGCTTGGTCTCATCTAGATCACCAAATAACTCTCGGTAGCCGCACATGTGATTGCTGGCTCCAGTATCTAGATACCATATCTCCTCTTGTTTCTCGCCAAGTTCTTGTTGGACAAGAAATGCAGCTTCTTCTCTGTCATCCTTTTCTGCAAAGTTAGCATGCTCACGTATCTCTAACGGATTTTTCCTTCTTGCATTCAGTGCTATAGTGCCCAAATTGATTGCAACTATAACATTTGATATTCCTCTTGTCACGGTTATTGTAACCGCCTCCTCTTCCTCTAGGAGTGAATGCATGTTGGCCTCGGCCTCCTCTGGTGGTGTTTCTGCCACCTCTTCCTCTAAAGCTTGTATTCCAAGAACCTCTTCCTTGGAATCTCTGGAATCCTTTTCTGGATTGTTGACTTCTTACTTGAGTGGTGTAGCCACTTGATGAAGTCTCCCCTTGCTCATATCTGTCCTTGAGGGACAGCTTTGCTTGTAAGGCATGCTCAATGGCCTTATCTTCATTTCGCTTACAATCTTCTGCTCATGAGCTTGCAAAGAACTCATAAGCTCATCACTGTCAACTTGTCCACTTCCTTGGACTCTTCAATTGCGACAACAACATGATCAAATTTTGGATCTAGGATCTCAAAATTTTCTCAATAATTCGAGAATCGATGATGGCTTCTCCATTTCTCCTCATCTGGTTGACTATCACCATAATCCTTGTATGATAATCAGAAATAGACTGAGGACTTCATTTGCAATAATTCGAATTCTCCTCAAAGATTGAAGACGAATCTTCTTGATTCTGTCAGCACCTTTGTATTTCTGTTGGAGAGCCTCCCATATATCATGTGATTTCAGCGGAAGCTATTATCTCGAACGTATCTTCATCAAGACCTTGGTAGATGATGGTCTTGGCTTTGTTGTCCTTCTTTCTGTTGACTTTCAAGGCTTGCTTCTGTGCCTCTTGTAAAGCATCTTCTCTTTCTTTGGACTCTGGTTCATCATAACCAGTTTGTACAATATCCAAACACTCTTGTGACCCAAGAAATGCTTTCAATCTGATGCACCAATTATCATAGTTGTCTTTGGTCAGCTTCGGAAATGAGTGTATGTGTACCTTCTATAGTCATTTTGCTCATGGAATGACTATATCACCTCTTTAGGAGCCGACTTTGGATAAACGGACACTGTAGATCGATCCGGAATGGTCCAAATAGTAGGGAACCGGTCTGCCTTTGTTGAAATCGGGTCAGAAAATGGGTGAACCGGTCAAAAAACCAATTCTGTGCGGCGGGCGGTTCGCTGGGTTGAACCGGGAATATTCTGTGGAATATTCGGGGGAATATTCTCTCGCTCGGCTGCGGCTGGAACGCGGCTCGGCTCGGCGCGGAGGACGGCTCGGCTGGACTCGGCGTAAGCGGCTCGGCGCGGCTCCAATATGGCGCGCGTGGACGGCACTCGTCGTCTACCTCTGGAGCGCGTGGCTGCGCGTGGTCTTCTGTGCAGAATCTTCAGGCGGCGCGTGTGGCTCACCTCTGTCTCCGATCAGGCTGATTCTTGCGACAGTGAGTTCGTCTTGATGAGCTCTACACTGTGGAATGATCAAAACTTGTTTTGGACAACTTTGAAAATTCGGATATACCCCAAAACACTTCTGTTTTCCGGCGAACGGGGCTCTGATACCAATTGTTGGTGGGAGAAACCACTGGTGGTGGCTTTGAAACACTCAGAGGGGATAAAACACACTGTTTTATTACACAAAACCGAAGCTTACAATTACACAAAATAAAAGCTTATACACGCCCTCTCTCTCTCTTTCTCTTTCTAGTGTTCCTCTCAATTCTCTCCACACACAATAACATAAACTAAGCACTCTATTTATACACGAAATCAAAACAAGAAAATTCAACTTTCTAGGTGTGAAGGCGGCTGGCGGCTGTGGCAGCTGGTGGCTGGTCGGTTGGTGGCAGCTGGTGGCTGGCTGGGCGGTGGTTGCCTTCCTTGACCTCCTAGATTGAGTTTAGATTCAACACATACACCGGTAAAGATGCAATTGAATTAGTCTTTCATAAACCAGCATTGTACTGTCACCCATGACCTTAAGCATTAAAACCCTTTTCTTATCAACATTATGAGGATCTTGGAATTTGTTTTCATTTCCCTGGTTTTTCATAATAACAGTTGTTCTAGGAGACGCGAAAGCACAAAGTTCTAACCACTTGGACTTTTTAATGGTTGGCTGTTGGATCTATATCATGGCATGCTCTGTTGATTTGCCCAACCCATTCTCTTGATGCAAGATCAAGTGCTGAAAGCATTCCAGGTTTAAATCTTCAAGAAATTGCTGAGTATGTCTGAGGAGAAATATACCGCAACCTCATCTTGTAGAGCATGACCAACGCCACAGAGCTGTGGTTTTGTGTAGACCCTCACAAACCCCATTTTTGCTTCTTTTTTAAGAACTGAGTGGAGGAGGCGGTGGGAGTGGCCCGATGGCAGTGATGGAGGTATTAAAAGCTCGACCTGTGCTGTTGCACATACACAAGGTTCTCTCCAGCTGATCATCGTCCCCTTGTTGCTGCTCACCATTTTCCAAGACAGTGAACTCCACAAACCCATTTGCTGTTTTCTCTTAAACAACTAAAAAACGCTCGAGTTCTCTTCCAATTTTCCGATCAGCCAAGTCAACGGGAAACCTCACATACTCTTTTGACAACAGAATCATATTACTATCACACCATGGAACCTCCATTCTTATAGAAGGGTTGTCTTAAAATTTTGGAGCAGAACCGCTTAGATTACTGATACAGAACAGCAGCCACAACTGAAGAGAGAAGGGAAGAAGGGAAGGGAAACTTGCAGGTACTTTGGTTCCAGCTGATGTCTTGTTTTCTTTGTTGATAATCGCTTAGATTAAACCACTGTTAGTGACTACATGTTCATCATCTCATCTTATCATGCCACTCAAAAAATTATAAACTAACAAATTCACCTCTGTGGGCTTTGTAAGGATTACAAGATGTGTGCTTTCTAAATAATTAAGGCTTACATAGCCAGATGGGGATCCTTAATGACTTTCCTTTCTTGCTCCATCTGTGCTTCTAAATGTCAAGTGTTCTCTAGTTGTAAATATCAAGTGTTCTTGAGTTTTAGAGGTGAAGACACCCGCAAGAACTTTACCGATCACCTCTACACAGCCCTGGTTCAAGCAGGGATTCACACATTTAGAGACGATGATGAAATTGGGAGAGGAGAAAATATCAAGTCAGAGCTCCAACAGGCAATACAACAATAAAAAATATCGATAATCGTGTTCTCCAAAGCATATGGTTCGTCGCGGTGGTGCCTGGATGAACTTGTAATGATCATGGAATGTAAGAGCAATACTGACTGCATAATTTTGCCGGTCTTCTATGACGTGGATCCGTCTGAAGTCAGAAATCAAACAGGGAGCTTTGCTGCAGCATTTGTGGATCATGACAAGCGTTTCAAGAAGGAGATGGAGCAAGTGAATGGGTGGAGGATTGCTTTGTAGGAAGTTGCAGATTTAGGAGGAATGGTTTTAGGAGATGGGTAAGTTGTATTTCTTGATGAAACTACACAACATAATAATAGAATGCTGGTTCTGAACTCTTAATTTTTTCAGGTTTGTAGTTAAGCATTGAGACGATAACTGATAATACCACTACAATTTAGTGAAACTATAAGTCTATAATACTCCCAACTCAGAGAACATACTAGGAAAATAAAAATAAAAGATACTTTTTTCTCATTTTTTTTTCCTTGACTACCTGAAAAGGCAAAGATTACTACATTATTCCATGTTTTGGTTTTAATATGCGGTGATAACATGGCTACAAAAATAGCAATCAATCATTGATGCACAGCCTTGTTTAATTTCTTTTTTCTAGGATACTAAGATTTTTAAACTTTACGGAGAGACTACTAAATCATACATTGCATTTTTCTTTCTGATGCAGGTATGAGGCACAGCTTGTCCAATCATCTGGTAAAATATTAAAGAAACTGCATCGTTAAATATTTCATGCCCCCCTTCATTTCATTGGAAGAGATCATCTGGTAAAATATATCAACTCATGTTTGCAAGATGGCCCCCATGGTGCAGCTATTGCTATACTCTATGGGATTGGTGGAGTTGGGAAGACAGCCATAGCAAAGACTGTTTATAACCACAACTTTCATAAATTTAAAGGCAGGAGCTTTCTATCAAATGTTAGAGAAAGGTCAAAAGAATCCAATGGTGTAGTTTGTCTACAAAGGCAACTTCTTTCTGATATCCTAACAAGACTGCTGATGAGACGCATGATGTCGATGAAGGGATTATAAAAGATTAAGGGTGCATTGTGTTGCAGAAGAACTCTTATTGTTCTCGATGACATGGACAAATGGTACCAGTTCAATGCAATTGTTGGCATGCAAAATTGGCTTTTCCAAGGAAGTAAAATCATTGTAACAACTAGAAATATGGCTTCGATTGTAGCTGATGGTGAGTGTGTCAAGTGCAAAGCTGAACCTCTAGATAACAAAAAATCACTTGAGCTTTTCAGCTGGCATGCCTTTGGACAAGCTCGCCCGGTTGAAGATTTTTTAGAAGACTCTTGGAGAATAGTACGTCATTGTAATGGACTTCCATTGGCCCTACATGTTATTGGTTCCTCATTGTCCAGAAAAAAGTAGAGAAGTATGGGAAAGTGCATTGCATGAAATGGAGGTGATTCTGAATTTTCGAGTTCAAAAGGTTCTTGCAACAAGTTACGATACTAGATGGATCAACTCTCTTGATGATGATTATCAGAAGAATTTATTCCTTGATATTGCTTGTTTCTTCAATGGAATGGATTACAATTATGCAAATAGGATACTAGATGGACTCGGTATAGGTGCAAGATTTAGAATTGACAATCTCATTAATAGATGTCTAGTAGAAATTGTGAAAATAAAAAATGATAAAAAGTTATGGATGCATCAACTCATAAGAGATATGGGAAGGGAAATTGCTCGTCAAGAATCACCCAAATGTCAAAGAATATGGCATCACATGGAAGCCTTTACAGTATTGAAAGAAACAAGTGTAAGTATCTAGTTTTGTTTTCATATCTACATTGTATTAAGGCATCCTAAAAAGTTCATGCTTTTACTTTCTTTTCTCATATACTTTTAATATTTTGGAATCATGATGCTGAAAAATTACGTGGCCTTATCCTAGATATGCACGCATTCATAAAAGATAATAGTACAGAAGTTGTCTGTACTGATTCAATGGCTAGCTGCAGGCTTAACTTCTTTCAACAATGTCGTCTTCGTACAAAAACTCTCTCAGGAATGGCTTTCTAAGTTTTCTTGGGGGAACAAGTACAAATTGGCTAAACAAGTTTGTCTTCCATCTTCAGCACGGATGCTTTTAGAAAGATGCAAAATGTAAAATTTTTCCAACTAAATTACATGAAGTTCTATGGAAGTTATGAACACTTCCCTAAGAATTTAATATGGTTATGTTGGCATGGATTCTCTTTGAGATCCATACCACAACACTTTTGCTTGGAGAAGCTTGTGGTTCTTGATCTATCCAAAAGTAGTCTAATTGGTGCTTGGAAAGGCAAACTGGTATGTATCTAGTCTCTTTCTATATAGCTACACCTCCTATTTTCAATTGATAACCACTACATGTAATTGTTTTCACAGTCTCTTCCAAATTTGAAAATTCTTCATCTGCATAGCTTGCATGACCTTATCAGAACCCTAGACTTCTCTGGATCCCCAGGCCTGGAAAAGATAATACTTGAAAACTGCATCCATGTAGTCCAGATTCATGAATCTATTCGTGATTTACATTGTCTCGTGATCTTAAATATGAAGAATTGAAAAAGTCTTGTGGAACTTCCAGAAGAAATGAGGAGATTGAATTCACTTGAAGAGCTTGTTAATTTTGTGTGGTTGCTCAAAACTTGAGAGCTTGAATATAGATTTAGAGCATCATCAGGGACGCAGGATGCATCAAAGTGATAGAATTGTTGCAAGCACATCTTAAATTACATCTCTTCCATTGAAGCTATTCTTTTCCTCCAGGTTTTTAGAAATGAAAAATTCCAGATTTACCTCGTTCACATTGCCACACTCCTTGACAACACTAAATTTAAGTAGAACTCCAATTTGTTTTCTTCCACCAAGCCACCAAGCATTAAGGACATTGGTACACTCAATTACCTTTCATTAGCGGAATGCAAAATGCTTCAAACACTCCTAGAGCTTCCATCCAGTTTGGTTGCGTTAGACATGTCCTATTGTTATTCGCTGCAAAGAATTGCAAATCTGATCCCTTTTACCATAGCTCGTGATTGTGATCAATTAGTTCAGAAGCAAGATTTGATTAAGCTAGAATTAACCCAAAAGGTTGACCCACACTTGTTGAGAATAATTGAAATGGTCAGCGTTCAAATGCAGACATGGAGATTTCAGTTCCTCCCTCGCCCATTTTACTGTATTTCAACTCTACATTTTTGTACTTCTTGGATATTTAGAAAATTTTCCCTTTGCTCATTTTATAATTTATGCTTTGATGGAACAGATAGAACTTCAGGGCAACAGATTCAATGTTGTCCTTGAATATAATGAAAATTAGATGTTGGGGTTTTATGAGGAGGAAGGGCTAATTGAGAAAGAGTTTGAATCGCATTTGTCATTCAAAATATCCTCACCTGCTACACACCGGATATGTGGCTTTAATCTATTCACATGGTTTTCTGCTACGCCAGTATCCAATCCGTATCTTCATGTTTATCTTGAAATCAGGAACAATACCAAGGGTAGATTCTGGGTTTTTTACCCCTCAATTTTTACGATAGAATTTTCAGCTCAAAAATCTGAATTGTTATGGCTAAGCTATTGGAAATTTGGGTCCAATGATCCTGTGTTTGATACCGGTGATGAATTCAGTGTTTCAGTGTTTACAGATGATCCGGTTGTTCAAATAAAGAGGGTTGGTGTACGAATGTTGCATGAAGAGGAAGGAACTGATGATAGCAGCTCATCAAACACTAGTGATGATGTACATGTAGCAGCTAAAGCAGAAATAGCTTCTCATATTTTTAGAAATTATTATTGCAGTGACCGTTATGATTTTGATAACGAAATTATTATGTGTTTTTTTGAAAAGAAATTAAATGTGAAAATAATGATGGGCTGAGTTGAATTTGTTTTAGATTTGGTGTTATATTGAAAGCTTTTTAAAACCTAAAATAATTTGGCACTCAGTGTACAGCTATGAATTTGCATCAATTTTTTGTATGAAGCAGGCCAATTTGATTTGTGAGTCAGTGTCCTTGGCCAAGTGTAAAAATAACACCACCCTCACAAACCAAATCATATTTTGCCTCATCGAAGTAGTTAAGAAGGCCATCATCAGATTCTCCGTGCATCAAATCTTTCCCGGTGTCTTCTTCATGCACTTTCAATTCCAAATCAATCGAATAGGAACGTTGCTGTTCATTAACTTGATGTGTCTGTGACAATCCACCAGTAGATGTTAATATGAACTGGGTATGCTAACTGCTGACCAAACATGTCCACTAGAAGAAGAGATAGGGACTCCCTGATCAATGGGAGCATCAGCAACATGCATGCTGCAGAAGTACTCAAATACATGTGGAGAAGCTTCATCTGAATCAGAGTTTAAATGGACATGATTATTTTCCATATTCATATACATAGGATTAGGATCGTAGCCAACAGAAAGGGAGGAAATTGTTATCAGCTAGTTTTCAGCCATATTTATCTATATGTTATGGTATTTTTTTATGTTCTGATTTTTAGACTTGAGTTTATCTAGATATTTTTTTTTTGATTTAGAATAAGTCTATGTAGTTATGTAATCCCTTAGATGAAAGGAATTATGGTTGTTATGATTCTTTTTTTTATGATAAAGATCTTGTAATTTTTTATTTTGCATATAAATAAATTTGAGGGATGACAGTAACCTAGATGTTCTTGTTATGCCCTTTGTTCTTTGATTAAGCTAAGTTTTCTAAATACCATTTGAACAACAGAAATAAACTGCAGAGACTGATCCTGTGGGGAGATAATTAAAACCAGAATTGCCATAGAGTCAGAAATGTCGATTTCTTTGTTTCTTGCTCCATTATTATTCCAGCACATCCTCCATGTTTGTTTGCACCTTAATCAATCTGATCCCGAAACACAGCCTGCATATGCTGCAGAACGATCTTCGTTTGCCAATTGTATCCAATGCTCCTGCAACTTCTTATGTTCCTCTTTCACAAATTCTTTATATGGTTGTACATGCAAATTATCAAGGTCACCTAACGCACAGTTAAGAGGTTTAGATTGAATTTTTTTTTACTGGGATTGCTTCAGGCTCTTAACAAGTTGGTGCTGCTTCTTGCTTATCTTCAAGTATGACATATATTTGGCACCGTCGCTATGGTGGATATTGTGCTTGTGTAGCTTGTCCCCTTTTCCAGGTCTATCTGAAGCAACCACTGGCTTTCCACGTTTCTCCTTCATGGTGCCTTTATCACAAATCCTCTTTTGAAACTCTCCAGTACCCTTTGTTGCAGGAGAGTTCTCATTATCACTGCTAGATGCTTTCTCCTCTGCAACCAAGGAGCAAGGATCCCGGAAAGGAAGTTTTGTAGAGCATATGGAGAAGGTGAAGAAGTGAAAATTGCCTCTGGTCTCCAAAGCACCATGATGAGTGCGTAACGATGGCCTTCTTGAGATTGAATTGTGGAAAGATTCTATTTGAATTAGAATCCAAGGTTTGAGTATACTGAAAGGAAGTGGGTTTATCTCTTGCACGATGGCCTCCAAGTTATCTCCTGCAAGTGAGAAAACTTTTCCCAACAACCGTTCACTTTCTCCATATGCAACAGGCATGTCTTTTCCGTATTGACCAGTTGCAACAAAATCTGAGTGATTTTCTTTCTCCATTGGGAATCAATCAAATCCACAAGCTATAAAACTTTCCTCATCCTGAAGCGAGTAATTCATGTGTATAAAAGGGTTTCCAATGCCCCTTACAGCATGCATGACAAATAAGAAACATGGCTAACGCAACAAACAAAATTGCTCATGTAGATCGATCACTCAATATTTTTTTGCTAAGATCTGAACAGGGGAACAAGCCTGGTGGACCTTCAAAAAGCACAACCGGGTCGGGTTAACATAAATAATATGGACAGAATCAATTAATGGGCTTCACATGTCTAGCCTACCATACACACCATCGAATGAATATTGGAGCCATCTTATGGAATATGAATCCCAGTGGGGCTTTGTGGCCACGTGATTAGCTGTAACTAGATTATTTACCTGAACTGTATTACAGGGCAAAGTTTTTTTCAATGTAAAAAAGATGTTGAGGTGATGATAGTGGTTTTTTTTTTAAATAAAAATAATTAAAGACTTAGGTTGTTAAGTTGCCTTAGTTCAATAAATATAATTAATTTAATAATATAATTAAAAAAAATAGACAACAACAATAAACAAATCGAACAAAAAAAAAATTCAAAATGATCAACTAAAAAAAAGAATGCTGGTTTAATTTCTTTTTTCAAAGATACTAAGATTTTGAAACTTTACAGAGAGACTTACTAATTATCATATATTGCATTTTTCTTTTTGATGCAGGCATGAGGCACAGCTTTTCCAATCTATTGTCGACAAGGTCTCAAAGAAATTGGATCGTAAAATATTTCATATCCCTCTTTATTTCATTGGAAGAGATCCTCTAGTAAAACATATCAACTTATGGTTGGAAGAATGTGGCTCCCACAGTTCTGCCTTTGATATACTCTATGGGATTGGTGGAGTAGGGAAGACAACCATAGCAAATAGTGTTTATAACCAGCAGTTTCATAAGTTTGAAGGTAGGATCTTTCCATCAAATGTTAGAGAATAGTCAAAAGAATCCAATGGTGTAGTTTGCCTACAGAGGCAACTTCTTTCAGATATCCTAAACAATGCTGATGACATACATGATGTTGATGGAGGGATTATATTAAGGATGCGTTATGTTGCAGAAGAAATCTTATTGTTCTTGATGATGTGGACAAATGGGACCACTTCAATGCAATTGTTGGCACGCGAAATTGGCTTCGCCAAGGAAGTAAATCATTGCAAGAACTAGAAATAAGGCTTTGATTGTAGCTGATGGTGAGTGTGTCAAGTGCAAATTGTAAGAACTAGAATTTAGGATTGACTATCTCATCGACTGATGTCTTGTAGAAATTGTTAAAATAAAAAATGATAAAAAGTTATAAATGCATCAACTCGTAAGAGATATGGGAAGGGAAATTGCTCGTCAAGAATCACCCGAATGTCAAAGAATATGGCATCACATGAAAGCTTTTATAGTTTTGAAAGAACTAGAAATTGTAAGAACTAGAAATTGGCTTCGCCAAGGAAGTAAATCATTGTAAGAACTAGAAATAAGGCTTTGATTGTAGCTGATGGTGAGTGTGTCAAGTGCAAAGATGAACCTCTAGATAACAAAAAATCACTTAATCTTTTGAGTTGGCATGCCTGTGGACAAGCTTACCCAGTTGAAGATTTTATAGAGGAATCTTGGAGAATAGTACATCATTGTAATGGACTTCCAGTAGCCCTTTGTGCTATTGGTTCTTCATTTTTTAGTAAAACCAGAAAAGTATGGGAAAGCGCATTACATGAAATGGAAGTGATTCCAAATTGTCAAGTTCAAAAGGTTCTTGCAAAAAGTTAGAACTCTCCTGATGATGATTATCAGAAGAACTTATTCCTTGATATTGCTTATTTCTTCAATGGAATGGATGAGAATTATGCAGTTAGGACACTTGATGGGTTCGGTATAGATGCAAGATTTAGGATTGATTATCTCATCGATTGATGTCTTGTAGAAATTGTTAAAATAAAATGAAAAAAATTTATAAATGCATCAACTTGTAAGAGACATGGGAAGAGAAATTGCTCGTCAAGAATCACCCAAATGTCAAAGAATATGGCATCACACATGGAAGCTTTTACAGTTTTGAAAGAAACAAGTGTAAGAGTAACTGGTTCTGTTTTCCTATCTTCATGGTATTAGGTGTCTTAAAATGTTCATGCTTTTACTTTCTTTTCTCATTTACTTTCAATATTTTGGAAGCATGATGCTGAAAAATTGTGTGGCCTTACGTACCTTGTATATGCATGAATAAGTACAGAAGTTGTCTGTACTGATTCAATGGTGCGCCTGCAACCGCTGCAGGCTTAACTTCTTTCAACAGTGTCTTCTTCCTACACTCCTCTCTCAATAGTGGCTTTCTGAGTTTTTCTTGGGGGAACAAGTACAAATTAACCAAACAAGTTTGTTTCTTGTCCTCAGCACGGATGCATTTAGAAAGATGTAAAATGTAAAATTTCTCCAGCTAAATTACACAAGTTCTATGGAAGTTATGAACACTTTTCAAGAATTTGATGTAGTTATGTTGGCATGGATTCCCTTTAAGATATGTCACATTGGACTTCGCGCGACCATGTAAAAATGAAATTTTATAAGAAAAAAAAACAGACATTTAACATCTTGTTTTTTTATGGGTAATGATCTTGTTTAAAGAGTTGTCATATAGTATTATGGTCACTAAGAACCCTAACTAGTCAACAGAGATTTTATGGTACAAAACTGGTTATATAAAAGAGAAGATATTATCAGCTCTTAAACTTTCTGTCTATGACAGGTTGCATTGTTGATTTTATCTTAAATTCCTAAAAATTTATTGGTTTATGCTCTGATGGTTTGCTTGTAATATTCCCGACAATAGCATCAGTGAATATTCATCTATAAATATTTTCAACTCTGGCGTTAGTAAATATTACGTAGCTAGAAAATAATAATAACAAAATATAATAAAATAAATTTAAATAAGTATTTTTATTTATGATTCTAATATCAGTAAATAAACCAATAAACCAAATTTATTTTTTATGTATGCATGCATGCATACATTTATTTTATTTTATTTTAGTTGTTTATTTTTATTTTTATTTTTATTTTTTTGGGTTAGGTTTTTACCCACAAACATGTGTGAATTGGTCCCCATGAAAAATAATATAAATAGCCAAAAGAGGTTAGAAAAAATAACAGGAGGCAGAAGCGCTCAGAAAACAGTCAGAAAATTGGTCAAGGAATTTAAAAATACAAGGATTGAATTTTTGACAGTATATTCTTGAAGGATGAGAGCCCTGTTGAGAAGGAAATTTGAATTTTGAGGAGAAAAGCCCAAGTTTGGATGTTTATGGACTTAATTGGATTTTTAATTGATTTTATAGGGGATTTGATTGCAAGAAAAATTGATTTTTAAGTCAATTTGGGCTTTAATTAGAAGAAATTTAAGTTCTGGGGCCAATATATATATTTTTAGGAATTTATTAGGCCAAATCAGGGGCTTAATTGAATAAATATTGAAGTTTAATGGCCAATTAGGGGTTTAATTGTGAAAAACCGAAACCAGGGATCAATTTGGAAAAACCAGGTAAATAGAGGGGGCAGTTTTGCTTTGGATCAGGAGCCTAATTGAAGAAATTGGAAGTTTATTGATCAATTTGAGGGCTTAATTGCATAAATCAGAGGCCAAGGACCAAAGTGAAAAACGCGGCCAACAAGAGGGACGGGGACTGAATTGGCAGGGATGCAATTGAAATGAATTAAAGATGATTGAGGGCTGATTTGAAGTTTGGCGCGTGTTGGCGCCCTGTTTTAATGAAACGGCGCGTTTTGTCCAAAACGACGCCGTTTCATGTTAAAGAAAAAAAGAAAAAAAGAAGAGACCGGAACGGTGTCGTTTTGAACGACACTGTTCCTCTTCTTCTTCCCCCCCCGAACCTGCAAAAGAAGAAGAAATCCGTTTTCAAACCTTCCCGCCTCTCTCTCCTCGCCCCCACCATCACCACCGAACGCGTCAATGGCCGACCAGCCGTTGCGTGATTTACTCCCAAGGCGCACTAGCAAAAGGCATCGTCTTTTCGCCCCTATAAATAGGAAGGAAAACCGAAGAAAAAGGGAGGACCGGGGAAACAAAAAAGAAAAAAAACAACAAACCGAGAAGGGAGGAAAAGAGAGAGCACGCACGAGAGAGAGAGAAGGGAATATTGGAACTAAACTGAAAACAAAAGAAAAAAAGAGAGAACCGAAACAGGGAGAAGGGAGGAGAGAGAGAGAGCGAACCGAACACTTGGAAACAGCCGCAGCGCCGCCGTCCACGAGCCACGCCACCGCAGCACCACCAGCGACCGCCTCCTCCACGCCAGGTACATCTTCTTCTTCCCTCTTTGCTTTCGAAGCAGGCGTTGCCTCCTGCATGCAGGAAGCGGGGGGAAGAAAATTAATTCTTCCCTCCGCTGGGCCGAGGGTGCTGGCCCAGCCTTGCAAGTCTGGGTCGGTCCTGGCCCAGACTGTAGAAGTTTTTGGGCCGAGATCGACCCAATTTAATTTTGGGCCGAGGTCGGCCCTTTTTTTTTTGGGCTGAGCCTGGCCCATTTATTTGGGCCGGCCCAGCCCCCTTAATATATTAATATATTATAATTATATTATATTATTATATTATATTATGTGTGTGTATATATATATATATATATATATATATTTTTTTTTAAAAAAAAAAAATTTGAAAAATCTAAAAAATGTTGTTGTTTTCTTTTCATATATATATATATATATATTTTTTTTTTAAGGGGGTTTGTATTTTTTTATATTGTGGAGGTATAAATTCAGTATTTAAAATATCTGATTTTCGTCGAGACACCCAAAATTTTCAAAGATAAATTTTTTTTGCTTTAAAAAAAAAATTCTAAAATTCCTTAAAAATATTGTTGATTTTTTCCGTACATTTTTTTTAAATGACTTAATATTAGTTTGTATTTTTTATGCTGTGGAGATACAAATTCAGTATTAAAATACTCGATTTCGTCAAAAAAAAAATATATTGTTTACAAAAAAAAATGTTTTGTTGCGTGCTGCATACGGCCAATACTCTAACATGTTTTGAATGTTCTTTTTATAAAAAAAAATATATTGGAAGCTTCGAAAGTGTGTTTTCGCATAGATTTCTTAAACACAAATTATTTTCTTGCATTTCTGGATTTTACAACATGTTTGTAAAACTTCAAAGGGTATTGACCAATATTCCAAAAACTATAAAAATCTTATTTTTGGGGAGGAAATTTATTTATTATTCACCGCTAATGTTTGGATAAAGAAATCCTTAAAATGATGAATATCCAAAATATTATCGGGAGTAATAAATCCGCACATATTCTTGAAAGAAGCCTTGATTATAATCGAGGACATTTTAAAATTTTAATTTTTTTTTATTTCCACGATTTATGAGTCGCAAACTCTTGAAATACTAAGGGAAAAATGAGCTTTTAAAGCACATGGAATCTCCTTAGATTTCTATCCAAAATCAATTGACGAGTCTAGAAAATACCAACACCATAGCAATTATAGAGCAAACCAAAACACCAAACAGCTTACCTTAGATAGGGCGTACTAGGGGTGCTAATACCTTCCCTTTACGCAACCAGTCCCTTGCCTTAGAATCTCTGAAAGACCAGTTAGGGTTCCTAGTGACCAAAATACTAGGTGGCGACTCCAAAGAACCAAATCAGCAAAAAAAGAACAAAACGAAAGTCGCCAGTCGAATGTCGCAAAAAACAAATTTTTTTTTTGTTATTTTTTGGGGTGCGACACTACAGTTTCCATGTAATTAAATCTCTAATACACAGTGTTGGTGAATTATTTTGCAAAATTGGAGACACTTACCTGGGAGCAGGATGAAGGCGATGGCGTGCTGTTCCTCCTTTCGTTTACTTTTCCTCTGGTTCTTTCTTTTCTTTTGCTTTCTCTCGGTGCAACCTTTGCCTGTGTTTGTTTTTCTCTATTTTTCTTTTAGTCTCCCCGTATATGCTCTGTTCTTCTCTGCGGATTCTGTGTTTCCTACTTTCACTCCCTCTCCTCTGTTCGGCTGCTTTTTTTTTTCTTTGTCCTCCCCGGGTATCTACCTCTGTTTCCTTCCCGGGTTCTTTTGGTTTTTCCTTAGTCCCCTGGTTTGTTCCCTTTTCCAGTTCTTCCCTCTGTATTTTTTGGTCTTCTCAAGCAATAACCTTTGCTGCTGAAAATGGAGCTTTTGGAGCTGCCACCAAAGAAGAAGACAAGGGCGTCCCTTTAGTTTTTCACTGATGTTCGTTCTTTCTCTCTGTTTTTATCTTCAATCTCTTCTCTGTCATCCCTTGTTTCTCTCTTCTGTTTTTTTTTTTTTTTCCTGTTCTTCTTTACGTTTCTCCTTCCCCCAGTCCCCCGTGTGCATGGTCTTTCTCTGGCTTTTTATAAAGCCAGAGAATGCCATGCAGTCGCCTCTAAATAATGAGGCGACCGACCGTTGTTATTGCAGGAGTAATTGGGATCGTGGGGAGTCCGTTTCTGGTTTGGTTCGCTGAAGAAGATGAACAGTGTTGATGGCCATTTTCGTTTTGGTCTGAAAGATTTGTAAGCAAGCTCCTGGATAAACTTTAATTGGACTCCTACATGTCAACGCCAATTGTAAATGGGTCCTTTAATTTTAATTTCTTGCAATTTTACCTAGAATCAACCCTAAACTTTGATATTTATTTAATTAAGCTCTTGATTTCATTAATTAACTAATTTGAAGTTCAATTAAGTCCCAAACTTATCAATTCCTCAATTAAATTCTTAATTTGGTTAATAAAACTAATACAAAGTTTAATTAAATCCCAAAACTTGTACTTGCTGTTAATCTAAATTTTAATTCATTCTTCATTTATTTTTTTTTCAAGGAAAATAATAATAATAAATTAAAATAAAAGGGTTGGGTTTTTACATGATCCAAACCAAAGCACTTCTGCTTAGAGAAGCTTGTGGCTCTTTATCTAATCCAGAACCAGTCTAATTGTTGCTTGGAAAGGCAAACCGTTATGTATCTAGTCTCTTTTATTTTCAATGGACAGCAACCGATTTCAAGTGTTTTCACAGTCTCTTCCAAAATTTAATCCGTTGTTCATTTTATAAGTTCTGCTTTATTTAAACTCTACGTTTTTTGTTCTTGTATATCTAGAAAATTTTCCCTTCGCTCATTTTATAAATTCTGCTTTGATGGAACAGATACAACTTTAGGGCAACAGATTCAACATTGTCCTTGAATATGATGAAAATGAGATGTTAATGTGGTTTCACGAGGAGGAAGAACAGGAGTGGCTACTTTAGAAAGAGTTTGTAGAGTACGTACTTGTCATTCAAAATATCCAGTGGATATGTGGCTTTGATCTATTCACATGGTTTTCTGTTATGTCATTATGCAATCCTTATCGTCTGGGTTTCTTACCCCTTAATTTTTCGATAGAATTTTTGGCCGAAATGATGTGAATAGCCATAAACTTCTCCTATTAATTATATTTTTCTAACTTGATTCTTACTTCACGATGTCAATAGCCATCAATTCCCGGCACCAAAACTTTCCATGCAAAATTTTCCATGCATAACTGGTCAAGCCTAGACATTAATTAGCCATGGAAAATTCCTCACGCGGAAACGTTCCATACCATAGAGAGAGTGGACTTGTGGGGATGACTTGTCTTAAATTAACAATCCACCCTTTCTCTCTCAATCTTGAAAACTGTTTTATTTTGTTCAGATCTTTGAAAAGTCTTATCTTTGCTAGACTCGAAATGGCTGCTGGGAAATATCAAGAATCCTACTCTTCACGGTTTCCTAATTGTAAATATCAAGTGTTCTTGAGTTTTAGAGGTGAAGACACCCGCAAGAACTTTACCGATCACCTCTACACGGCCCTGGTTCAAGCAGGGATTCACACATTTAGAGATGATAATGAAATTCGGAGAGGAGAGAATATAGATTTCGAGCTCCAGAAGGCAATACAACAATCAAAAATATCGATAATCGTGTTCTCCAAAGACTATGCTTCGTCGAGATGGTGCCTGGATGAACTTGTAATGATCATGGAACGTAAGAGGAATGCTGACTGCATAGTTTTGCCAGTATTCTATGATGTGGATCCATCCCAAGTCGGACGTCAAACAGGGAGCTTCTCTGCAGCATTTGTGGAACATGAAAAGAGCTTCAACGAGGAGATGGAGCGGGTGAATGGGTGGAGGATTGCTTTAAAGGAAGTGGCTGATTTAGCTGGAATGGTTCTAGGAGATGGGTAAGTTGTATCTCTTTATGAAACAATACATAGCATAAGACTAGAATGCTGGTTGTGAACTCTTAATTTCTTTCAGTTAAGTGTACTGATAAGAAAACATATAACAAAAAAAAAAAATACTCATGATTTCTTCATTGTTTTTTTTTCCAATCATGATTTGGTTTAAACTATCAAATCATTGACACACAACCTGCTTTAATTTCATAGCTAAATGTTGTTTATTTCTATTGCTTATAGAGAGACTACTAATTATCGTACATTGTATTTTACTTTTTGATGTAGGTACGAGGCACCGTTTGTCCAATCTATTGTGGAGAAGGTCTTAAAGAATTTGGATCAAAAAATGTTTCATGTACCCCCTCATTTCATTGGAAGAGATCCTCTAGTACAAGATATCAACTCATGGTTGCAAGATGGGTCCCATGGTGCTGCCATTGCTTTACTCTATGGAATTGGTGGAGTTGGAAAGACAACCATAGCTAAGAGTGTTTTTAACCAGAACTTTTATAAATTTGAAGGAAAGAGCTTTCTATCAAATTTTAGGTCAAAGGATATAGTTTGCCTACAGAGGCAACTTCTTTTCGACATCCTAAACAAGACTGTTGAGATAAATGATTCTGATGAAGGAATTCTGAAGATTAAGGATGCATTATGTTGCAGAAGAACTCTTATTGTTCTAGATGATGTGGACAAAAGGGACCAATTCAATAAAATCATTGGCATGCAAAATTGGCTTTGTAAAGGAAGTAAAATCATTGTAACAACCAGAAATAAGGGTCTGTTTTCAGCTAATGATATTGAGGGGGTCCGGTGCAAAGTTGAACCGCTAGATGATGAAAAATCACTTGAGCTTTTCAGTTGGAATGCCTTTGGACAAGCTGACCCTGTTGATGGTTTTGTAGAAGACTCTTGGAGAATAGTACATCATTGTAATGGACTTCCATTAGCTCTTGGAGTTATTGGCTCTTCATTGTCTGGAAAAGGAAGAGAGATATGGGAAAGCGCATTACAACAAATGGAAGTGATTCCTAATTTTGAAGTTCAAAAGGTTCTTCGAATAAGTTACGACTTTCTTGATGGTGATTATCCGAAGAACTTATTCCTTGACATCACATGTTTCTTCAATGGAATGGATGTGGATGATGCAGTTAGGATACTGGATGGGCTTGATAGAGGTGCAAGATTTGGGATTGACAATCTCATCGATAGATGTCTTGTTGAAATCAACAGTGATCAAAGGTTGTGGATGCATCAACTAGTAAGAGATATGGGTAGGGAAATTGCTCGTCAAGAATCACCCAAATGGCAAAGAATATGGCATCATGGGGATGCTTTTACAGTTTTGAAAGGAACTACTGTAAGTAGCTAAATTTTTTTAAATGTCTACTTAAATGGTTTGTGGTGCCTTGACATATTCATTCATCTACTTTCCTTTCTCATGTACTTTTTAATATTATTATGCAGGATGCTGAAAAAATGCGTGGCCTTACCATTGATATGCATTCATTAATGGAATATCATTATGCAGAAGTTGTCTGTACTGATTCAATGGTTTGTCGCAAGCGCCGCAGGCTTAACTTCTTTCAACAATGGCTTTCCGATTTTTCTGATGGAGGAAAATTACAAACTGGCCAAACAAGTTTGTTTCCCATCCTCAGCACGGATGCTTTTAGAAAGATGCCAGATGTAAAATTTCTCCAACTAAACTACACTAATTTTCATGGAAGTTTTGAGCACTTTCCCAAGAATTTGATATGGTTATGTTGGCATGGTTTGTCTTGGAGCTCCATACCAAATCACATATGCTTGGAGAAGCTGGTGGTTCTTGATCTATCCAGAAGCTGTCTAGTTGATGCTTGGAAGGCCAAACCGGTATGTATCAAGTCTCTCTATAGCTATCTCTCTCGTTTTCAATTGATAATAACTAAATTCATGTATTTTCACAGTTTCTTCCAAAATTGAAAATTCTTGATCTCCGTCACTCTCGTGATCTCATTAGAACCCCAGACTTCTCGGGTCTCCCAGCCCTTGAAAAGCTAATACTTGAAGACTGCATCCGTTTGGTTCAAATTCACGAATCTATTGGTGATTTACAAAGATTGTTGATCTTAAATATAAGAAATTGTACAAGTCTTATGGAGCTTCCAAAAGAAATGAGTAGATTGAATTCACTTCAAGAGCTGGTTTTAGATGGTTGCTCAAATCTTGGTAGCCTGAATATGGAGTTAGAGCATCAACAGGGGCGCAAGTTGCTTCAAAGTGATGGAATTGTTGCAACTACATCATTCATTTCAACCCTTCCATTGAAGCTATTCTTTTTCCTCTAGGTTTTCAACGAGGAAAATGTTGAGATTTACCTTGTTTTCACTGCCACGCTTATTGGAGAGTCTAGATTTAAGTGGAACTCCAATTCGTTTTCTTCCAGAAAGCATCAAGGATCTTGGTCTCCTCAGAGCCCTATATTTAAGAAATTGCAAAATGCTTCAGGCACTCCCAGAGTTTCCACCCCATTTGGATTCGTTAGATGTGGCCTCTTGCTATTCACTGCAATACCTTGGAAAGCCAGTTCACTTAGTCGAGTTTCAAGATCGGATAAAGCAAGATTTAATCCAAATATTTGACTCTCACATGTTCAGAACAATGGAAACAGTTAGTGCTCAAATACAGACATCAAGATTGCAGGTCCTCCCTTACCCATTTTATTGTTTTGGAAATCTACATTTGAATACTTTTCTTTTGCTCATTTTATAGACATTGTTTTGGTGGTACAGATAATATTTACAGATGGCGTATTCAACGTTGTCGCATCTGTATTTGATGAAGAAGAGAAGTCAAGGTGGTTTTACGAGGAGGAAGAAGAGGATAAATGGCTAATTCAGAATGAGTTTGTAGATAACTTTTCATTCAAAATATCCTCATCACCTCCTGCGCACAAGATATGTGGCTATAATCTGTTCATAAGTTGTGTGACGTCAGTATACCGTGGCTTTAGTTATGTTTATATTGAAATCAGAAACAATACCAGTGGTCTATCCATGCTTCGTCGAGCCTTTGTCATCTCTATGATATACAAGCGTGGTGTTCGTGAAATCCAATCGCTATTGCACATGAAATTAGGGGGCAATGATCCTACATTTGATAATGGTGATGACGTGAGTATTTCAGTGCGTCCACTTGGTCCAGCTATCCAATTAAGGACCGTTGGTGTACAATGGTTGCATGAAGAGGAAGGAAATGATATCCAATCAAAGGAAGATGTAGCCAGAGTAAAAATAGCTTCTCGTGTTTTTAGAAATTATTATTGTGCTTTCCATGGTAAATACAGTCCTCGCAATATCTGTTGGTGGTATTTTGCAAAGAAAGGTCTAGAAAATAGTAATCTTCCTCCTTTCTTTGTCTAGCATGAGATCTTTTATTTATAAATATTTATAAGGGCTTTCATATTAAAAAATGTAATATGATATTATTTTATTAATTAATTTTTATTTATAAAATCTTATATTTATAATAAGATGTATTAAATATCTTATTTTATGTGTCAATTTTCTATTGACCAAAATATATGTAAAGGTCCATTTTTTTCATGTTATTTTATCTATTTTATTTCATCTTTTTATGTAAAAATAAAAGTAACACATGATGAAATTTAATTGGTAATTAATTTTTTGTTTCTATATATATCCTCACGAGATAAGTTCACTTGTAATAAAAAATAAATAGGCATGTCTTTAAAATATAATTGAGAGGTTTTTATAATTTGAATATATTTCATTTTAATTAAAAATTGAATGGATTTTATTAAATTTTCATAATAAATTAACATAGATATTTTTATTGTAAAAATAAAATATAATTAATATCAAAATTAGAAATTTAAAAATTAATTTTGATTGAAAATTATCAAATTAAAAGATAGAATTAAAATTCAATAACAAAAAGTGGAAATCGTAAAATTTTCTATAGTATCCAATAACTTTGACTGCCTATGAGACTCTTTCTTTTCATAAAAAAACAGTTATTTTAAGATCATGGTTTGAAAGTCTCGTTATCCTGAATCAAAAGACGCAATTTGTTCATGATTTCGATTAATGATCATGATCATGGTTTTCATATACCAGCACTGCACTGTCACCCATGACCTCAAACATTTTGACCCTCTTTTTATCAACATTATGAGGATCTTGAAATGTGTTTTTCATTTCCCTGGTTTTTGACAGCAACAGTTGTTCTAGGAGACGCGAAAGCCACAAAGTTCTGATCACTTGGACTTTTTAATGGTTGGCTGTTGGAGCTATATCAAGTGCTAAAAGTATTTCAGGTTTAAATCTTGAAGAAATTGCTGAGTATGTCTGAGGAGAAATAGACGGCAACCTCATCTTGAAGAGCATGACCAACGCCGCAGAGCTGTGGTTTTGTGTAGACCCTCACAAACCCCATCTTTGCTTCTTTTTTAAGAACTGAGTGGAGGAGGCGGTGGGAGTGGCCCGATGGCAGTGATGGAGGTATTAAAAGCTCGACCTGTGCTGTTGCACATACACAAGGTTACCTTCTGTAGAATTTCAAACTTCTGCAATAACAGTCCCATAAGCTCTTTATTATCTGGGTAACCGCATGGCATTCTCTGGCTATAGGGAGGGTTTTTTAAAAAAAAAGAAAAAAAAAGAACATGGAGGGGGATCGAAGAGCAAGAACAGAGCAAACACAGAACAGGAAGGGAAGAGAGGCAGAAGGGACGAAGATAAAAACAGAGAAGAGGGAGGAACGAAGAGAAAAAAAGAAACAGAGAACAGGGGGGAACGAAGGAGATATCTCCCCGTATCTCATATTTGAAAAAAATAAAAATTTATTTTAAAACTGTTCCTAAAATAGATTTATTTTATATTTTTGTTTCTCCAACTAAATATATTTATATTTTTTTCTATATGTATTTCTTTTTTACTGTAAACTAACTAAAAGAAAATGGCCATATGTTGGTATTCAGCTTAGCTGAACTCGTTCCATTTGACTCCTGTCTCTCTTTTTGTCATTTTCTTTATTTTTCTCGTCTTGTTTCTTGGCAGCTGTTGAAGTTTTCCTGTCACCTTTCTTGAATATTGTACCTTCCCAACTCTTGGAACTTGTTGTTGGCTCCATGGTTATGCTTGGTGGTGAAATTTCGGGTTCAGGGTTAGTTTGAGAGTTGGGAGGTTTGGGTTCGGTTGAGTCAGGGTCAGGGTGGTGGAGGAGGTGGAGAGGGAGGAGGGCGCCATCAACAAGGAGGAGTTCATCAGCTGAAACAAGATTTGGTTGAGGGAAAGATGGGTTTTGGATCCAGAACTCAAATTCGGGTGAGTTTGAATCACTGCTTGGTCTCCTACTTCTACTGCTGCATGGAGAGAGGATTGCTTGAGGTTCTTTCGTGGATATTCTTTGTGGCCTATCCATATTGTTGGATAATGAAAGAGAGAGAGAGAGGGGACTGGGGAGGTTTGTTTTTGAGAGGAGAGGAAGTGTGGGGGAAGTTTCTCTGTTTTCTCGGGACTAAGCTTAGTTCAGAGTTCAGCTCAGCTTGAGCCTACAAGAGCAATAAACAAAGGAGTTTGAGTTAATAAAAATGAAGAGATGGGAGGGTTAGAGGTTGGGTGTGTGTAATATATACAAGTCAATTTGAGAAAGTTGAGAAATGTTCTGGATTGAGTTTTTAAAAAACTAGGTGGCGAGTTGATTGAACAAATTCATGCTATCCAGTTCATTGGAAATAAATATTTTTTTAGTTAATTTATTTTTTTATATTTTCTTTTCCTATTATGTATTTCTGGGCTTTTTTAGTTTTTCTATTTGAATAGAATAATTTTTCTATTTTTTTTTTTTAACATTAATAAGGGTTTTTGTTTTTAGTATTTCTATATAAAGGGTTGTAATAGGTTTGATCATAGTTTTGAAACCCGGTCCGAGACCCGGGGCTGGAACCAAGCCGAGTTTAAGAAAAAATAGAAAAAATCAAAACCCGAGATGACCCGGTAAAACTTGGTTAAAAATCCAGTTTCAACTCATTGACTTTTTTCTTACTAAAATGATGTTTTGATTTTAAAAAAAAATCAAAATTTACCTAGGCAACCTAGTGACCAAAGACCTTGAACCGGGTTGAGTTTAAAAATTCTAGATTTGACAAATGAATAAAAATTGAATATTTTTGGAAGTCTTCCTATAATTATGGGTGTTCTTGGTCTTCAGTGATAGGAAGTCGAATATGCAATCCATCCTCCCGAGGATAAACCTTCCTCCCGAGATCTAACCATCCAAAATTCTTCAGTATGTCTTTCCCCAGTTTTGCATACTTCTTTAGTAGTTGTTGTCCCAGTTTGAAGAAACCAACTGATGTTTCTCAGCCTCAGAGTTCAAGACAGGACTCTCAGTTAAACACTCTGCATTTCCAACATGATCATCGCCAGCATTTTATACGGAGTGCCCACTAGCAACTCTTTGCCAATATAATCAAGTCTGACATGTTTTCACCTATGGAATTGCTTTGTTTTTCCGAGTAATTCTTCTTATATCTACTTTGCTTTCAACAGAAAGAAAAGGCTAGAATCAATTCAAATGATGCAAAATTACAGGCTAATAAACTTTCCAAGTCAGATATGAAGAGGCTTGATCCTGCACGTGCCTTTTTCTTACTGGTGGGTGAAGGAAGAAGAACCGTGTGAGTTGATGAGAGGGATTATGTGTTTTGTGTGTGTCTAATGTCCCTTTTGGTAATTGTAACAAGAATTACAGGCCCCAGTAAACAGGTCCTAACGCGGAAATGGCCCATACCACAGAGACTTAAAAGCAGAAAATTGATGAACTAACAAGAGAACATCAGCGAAGGGAAAGTGAAGATTACAGGTACTCTCTCTCTCTTATCTATTTAGTATTATGTTATATTGTGGAATGTAACTCTGCTGTAACTGAGAATCACTTAGATTAATTCACTGTTAGAAACTAATTATTGATGATCTCATCAACCGATTTTGGTGGTTCAGCATAGAAATTTATCATATGTACACATATTTTTCTGAAAGGGCATGGAGGAGTTGATTGCTGGGAAATAACTTGAAAATTGTCTTACAGACAAAGTAAGATAATAATATATGAACACTTCAGCTTATTGGTGTGCTGTCGATCTTGAACTATCGACTTTAATCCTGCAATTTCTTTTTTTTTGTCCAGATCTTTGTAAAGTCTTATCTTTGCTAGACTCGAAATGGCTGCTGAGAAATATCAAGAATCCTACTCTTCTCGGTTTTCTAATTGTAAATATCAAGTGTTCTTGAGTTTTAGAGGTGAAGACACCCGCAAGAACTTTACCGATCACCTCTACTGGGCCCTGGTTCAAGCAGGGTTTCACACATTTAGAGATGATGACGAGATTCGGAGAGGAGAGAATATAGAGTTGGAGCTCCAGAAGGCAATACAAGAATCGAAAATATCGATAATCGTGTTCTCCAAAGACTATGCTCGGTCGAGATGGTGCCTCGATGAACTTGTAAAGATCATGGAACATAAGAGGACTGCCGGCTCCATAGTTTTGCCGGTATTCTACCATGTGAATCCATCTGAAGTCAGAAATCAAACAGGGAGCTTCGCTGCAGCATTTGTGGAACAAGAAAAGCGCTTCAAGGAGGAGATAGAGCGGGTGAAGGGGTGGAGGATTGCTTTGAAGGAAGTTGCAGATTTAGCTGGAATGGATTTAAGAGATGGGTAAGTTGCATCTCTTGATTAAACTACACAAAGCATAAGACTAGAGTGCTGGTCGTGAACTCTTAATTTCTTTCAGTTAAGTATTTAAAGGAAGACCGATAAGAAAACATAAAAGAAAAAAAAATACTTATAATTTCTTTTTTTTTTTGTTTGTTTTTTTTTTTTTTCCAAACATGATTTGGTTTTAGTAGGTGGTGATAACGCACCTACAAATTTAACTATCAATCATTGACATGCAACCTGCTTTAATTTCTTAGCTAAATGATGTCTATTTTTATCCTTTAGAGAGAGACTAGCAATTATCGTAAATTGTACTTTACGTTTTGATGTAGTTACAAGGCACAATTTGTCCAATCTATTGTGGAGAATGTCTCAAAGCATTTGGATCAAAAAATATTTCATGTCCCCCTTCATTTCATTGGAAGAGATCCTCTGGTACAATATATCAACTCATGGTTGCAAGATGGATCCCATGGTGCTGACATTGCTTTACTCTATGGAATTGGCGGAGTTGGAAAGACAGCCATAGCTAAGAGTGTTTTTAACCAGAACTTCTATAAATTTGAAGGAAAGAGCTTCCTGTCAAACTTTAGATCAAAGAATATAGTTTGCCTCTGTCATCCGACATTGAAGATGACAATTCTTCCGGCCAACCAAGTTGTTTTTTTTTAAATAAAAATAATTAAAGACTTAGGTTGTTAAGTTGCCTTAGTTGAATAAATATAATTAATTTAATAATATAATTAAAAAAATAGACAACAACAATAAACAAATCGAACTAAAAAAAATTCACAATGATCAAGTAAAAAAAAGAACGCTTGTCAATATTACAAAAATATATCCTCATAGTATTTGATAACGAAGCAAAAAAATCAAATGAGACTGTGACAACCTTATAAAAAAAATATGAATCTCAATTCTAAGCAATCAAATGTTAAAGGACACAATTAAAAAAAAATTAAATTAAAAAAGAAAACAAAAAAAATGACTTGACTGATCCACTCAAGTCAGTTAGCCAAATACATAACCTAATCCTGAGACCAGGATAACCTTGTAAAAAAAAAAAGAATAAAACAACAAAGCTCAAATCTCAGATAATGTAATGTTGAAGGGCAAAACTGAGAAAAACAATCCAATATAAAAAAAACAATGGAAAAACAAAAGGACATGTGTTAACCCACTAAATTACGACTCAAGACATGAGATTGAAATAATACAAAAACAAATTCATGAAATTCAACCCCTAACCAACCCAATGTTGAAAGATGATTTAAAAAAAAATATCAGTTTTTAAAAATAACCTAAAAAAATAAAATGAACTCAACCTATTTTTCAAAACTTGTAGTCTAAATTATGAGACTGTAACCAACTTCATAGAAGATAAACCTACAAAAATAAGGAAATTAAATCCCTGATCAATAAAATGATGAGGAATGGAATTAAAAAATTAATCAATAAAAAAATAATAAAAAATAAAACAAACAACAATTAAAAAAATAATTGTTAAATTATGCTTTGTCGAGGTGGTGCTTCGATGAACTTGTAATGATCATGGAGTGTAAGAGGAATGCTGACTGCATAGTTTTGCCAGTATTCTATGATGTGGATCCATCTGAAGTCGCTATAGCATTATTGGATCATGAAAAGCGTTTCAAGAAGGAGATGGAGCGAGTGAATTGGTGGAGGATTGCTTTGAAGAAAATTGCAGAGTTAGGAGGAATGGTTTTAGAAGATGGGTAAGTTGTATTTCTGAATGAAATTACAAATAGCATAAGACTAGAATGCTGGTAGTGAACTCTTAATTTTTTCAGGTTTGTAGTAAAGCATTTAGACAATGAACGATATTACCTCTTCTATTGTTATCTATTTTTAGATTTCCATATAAAAAATAAAAAAATACAAAAAAAATATATTTGGAAAAAATAAAAAATAATAATAACAGGAGTGAGAAAAAGACGCTGGAACTCTTATAAAATGACTAGGAATTAGTTGAGGAGGTTCAGAAATACAAGAATTGAAATTTTACGTTATATTTTCTACTAATGAGAGCTCTATTGACAAATAAAATTCAAGTTGAGAAAGAAAAATCTAAAATAAAATGTTTATGGACTCAATTAAATTTTATCCAAGGTTTAATTGAATTTATAGATGGTTTAATTGTAAGAAAATTGATTTTTTAAAGTCAATTTAGGTTTTTATTGGAAGTAATTAAAGTTATGGGGTCCAATTATAATTTTAAAGAGTTGATTTGATCAAATCAGATGCTTAATTGCATAATTATTGAAGTTTGATGGCCAATTAGGAACTTAATTGAAACAATTTGAAACCAAGGACTAAACCGGAAAAATAAATTAAAATCAAGGGATCCAATTACAATTCATCCGGGGGCTTGATTAGAAAATTGTCAAAACAGACAAGGACCAAATCAGAAATATCCATTTTGATAGGAAGACGGCGCCGTTTCAGAGCACTATTTCATCCCCTTTCTTCACAGCCGTTTCAGTAGACAGTGGAGCCATTTCAGCGACAAAAACAGCAGATTGCTTCAATTATGGGGAATATTTCACGGCTACTATTCCTCTACATGTCGTTACCAAGCTGAACGTTGCACCGCAGGGCATTCTTTGGCTTCTAAAAGCCAGAGAAAGACGATGAAAAGGAGGAGGAAAGACAGAAAAAAAAAGACCAGAGAGGACAACGGACAGGAGAAAAACAGAGAGAGGGGGGTAACGGAAAGGAGAAAGACGAGACAGAGAGGGAGAGAGAGAGAACAGGGAGAATAAAAAGAAAAAGAGGGAGACAGGAAGGAGAACTGGGAAGCATAGGGAGACGATAACAGAGGAGCAGAAGAACAGAAGCAAGAAAAAAAACCAACAGCAACCAGCCTCCATCGTCGCTGTCCCTTGACCTTTGGAACCAGAGGCAAGGGAATAAAACCAAATTGTCATCATCTTCAATTCTTCCAGAAACCAGCCACTGCCATTCTCCATCACAACTGCACCAGCACTGCCAACGCCATTGTCAGCTCATCATCTTCTTCATCCCAGCAGCCACGCCAAGAACCGCTGAGAGGGGAATACAGGGGAGAAAAACAGGAAGAAAAGGGAAGGGAAAAACCAGAAGAAAAAAGACCCAGCGTTGATCGTCTTCATCGTCCCCAAAATCAGTCACCTCCGATCCTGCGCAGCAGTTTCATTGCAATCGTCTTCATCTGTTTCAGATACTAGGTAAGCCTCACACATTTCTCTTCACATTGCATTGTTTCTGTCACTGCATGCATTTTCTTTTTTTCATTGTTATCTTTTACTGTTCAAGTGAATTAATTATAATTCACTTGAACAGTAATTGTTGCTCTTTACTGTTCAAGTTCAATGAGCAACTGAATTATAATTCACTTGAATCGTTGAGCAAGCAGCCGGGTCACTGGCTTAACCTGGGCTAGTTCCGGTTTTAAAAAAAAAAAATTGTTTTTTTTTCAAAAAAATCTGTGATTTTCTGCAAAAAAATGTACTGCATTTTAATTAATATCGGTTTGTATTTTTATACTGTAAAGATACAAATTCGATATTAAAATACCTGGTCTTCGGCAAAACATAAAAAATATTTTGTTTTCATACATACGGCCAAGTCTCTAAAAAAATCATATTGTACTTTCATATAACAAAGAAAACTTCAAAAATATGTATTAGCATGCATTTTGACTTTAATAACCAGTTTATTAAAATCGCGAGAACTAGGCCAATATTTCAAAAAAACTTCAAAAAAATATATTTTTTCTTTTAATATCTAGGGTTATGATCTTATACGTAAGACGTATTCAGGATATTAAATTCTTTTTTTGACGTTAGAGTGGTTAGATTTTACCCGATAAAATAATGATCTTTTTATCGAAGAGGACTTTTCTTAAACCATAAACGGACCAACAATTAAAAAATACGACAATTTCTTGTGACCATGATCTTATACGACAAATAAAATATTTCATATCTCCCTTCATTTCATCGGAAGAGATCCTCTAGTAAAACATATCAACTTATGGTTGGAAGAATATGGCTCCCACAGTTCTGCCTTTGATATACTTTATGGGATTGGTGGAGTAGGGAAGACAACCATAGCAAACAGTGTTTATAACCAGCAGTTTCATAAGTTTGAAGGTAGGATCTTTCCATCAAATGTTAGAGAATAGTCAAAAGAATCCAATGGTGTAGTTTGCCTACAGAGGCAACTTCTTTCAAATATCCTAAACAATGCTGATGACATACATGATGTTGATGAAGGGATTAATTATATTAAGGATGCGTTATGTTGCAGAAGAAATCTTATTGTTCTTGATGAGATGGACAAATGGGACCACTTCAATGCAATTGTTGGCACGCGAAATTGGCTTCGCGAAGGAAGTAAATCATTGTAAGAACTAGAAATAAGGCTTTGATTGTAGATGATGGTGAGTGTGTCAAGTGCAAAGATGAACCTCTAGATAACAAAAAATCACTTAATCTTTTGAGTTGGCATGCCTGTGGACAAGCTTACCCAGTTGAAGATTTTATGGAGGAATCTTGGAGAATAGTACATCATTGTAATGGACTTGCAGTAGCCCTTTGTGCTATTGGTTCTTCATTTTTTAGTAAAAGCAGAAAAGTATGGGAAAGTGCATTACATGAAATGGAAGTGATTCCAAATTGTCAAGTTCAAAAGGTTCTTGCAAAAAGTTAGAACTCTCCTGATGATGATTATCAGAAGAACTTATTCCTTGATATTGCTTATTTCTTCAATGGAATGGATGAGAATTATGCAGTTAGGACACTTGATGGGTTCGGTATAGATGCAAGATTAAGGATTGACTATCTCATAAATTGTTAAAATAAAATGAAAAAAAATTTATAAATGCATCAACTCGTAAGAGACATGGGAAGGGAAATTGCTCGTCAAGAATTACCCAAATGTCAAAGAATATGGCATCACACATGGAAGCTTTTACAGTTTTGAAAGAAACAAGTGTAAGAGTAACTGGTTCTGTTTTCCTATCTTCATGGTATTTAGGTGTCTTAAAATGTTCATGCTTTTACTTTCTTTTCTCATTTACTTTCAATATTTTGGAAGCATGAAGCTGAAAAATTGTGTGGCCTTACCCTGTATATGCATGAATAAGTACAGAAGTTGTCTGTACTGATTCAATGGTGCGCCTGCAACCGCTACAGGTTTAACTTCTTTCAACAATGTCTTCTTCCTACACTCCTCTCTCAATAGTGGCTTTCTGAGTTTTTCTTGGGGGAACAAGTACAAATTAACCAAACAAGTTTGTTTCTTGTCCTCAGCACGTACGGATGCATTTAGAAAGATGTAAAATGTAAAATTTCTCCAGCTAAATTACACAAGTTCTATGGAAGTTATTAACACTTTTCCAAGAATTTGATGTAGTTATGTTGATATGGATTCCCTTTAAGATATGTCACATTGGACTTCGCGCGACCATGTAAAAATGAAATCTTATAAGAGAAAAGCATAGACACTTGACATCTTGTTTTTTTAGGGGGAATGATCTTGTTTAAAGAGTCATCATCTAGTATTATGTTCACTAGAAATCCTAACTGATCAACATAGATTCTATGGTACAAGACTGATTATATAAAAATAAAGATATTATCACTTCTTAAACTTCCTGTCTATGACAGGCTGCATTGTTGATTTTATTTTAAATTCCTAAAAAATTATTGGTTTATGCTCTGATGGTTTGCTTGTAATATTCCCGACTCTAGTGTCAATGAATATTCAACTATAAATATTTTCAACTCTAGCATTAGTAAATATTACGTAGCTAGAAAATAATAATAACAAAATATAATAAAATAAATTTAAATAAGTATTTTTATTCATAACTCTGTTATCAGTAAATAAACCAAATTTATTTTTTATGTATGCATGCATATATTTATTTTATTTTATTTTACTTGTTTTTATTTTATTTTATCTTTATTTTTATTTTTTTTAGGTTAGGTCTAGTGGGCACAGTGTTGGTGAATTATTTTGCAAAATTGGAGACACTTACCTGGGAGCAGGATGAAGGCGATGGCGTGCTGTTCCTCCTTTCGTTTACTTTTCCTCTGGTTCTTTCTTTTCTTTAGCTTTCTCTCGGTGCAACCTTTGCCTGTGTTTGTTTTTTTCTATTTTTCTTTTAGTCTCCCCGTATATGCTCTGTTCTTCTCTGCGGATTCTGTGTTTCCTACTTTCACTCCCTCTCCTCTGTTCGGCTGTTTTTTTTTCTTTGTCCTCCCCGGGTTTCTACCTCTGTTTCCTTCTCGGGTTCTTTTGGTTTTCCTTAGTCCCCTGGTTTGTTCCCTTTTCCAGTTTTTCCCTCTGTATTTTTAGGTCTTCTCAAGCAATAACAGCAGTGCCTGCTGAAAATGGAGCTTTTGGAGCTGCCACCGAAGAAGAAGACAAGGGCGTCCCTTTAGTTTTTCAATGATGTTCGTTCTTTCTCTCTGTTTTTCTTTACGTTTCTCCTTCCCCCAGCCCCCCCCCCCCGGAGTGCCTGGTCTTTCTCTGGCTTTTTATAGAGCCAGATAATGCCATGCGGTCGCCTCTAAATAATGAGGCGGATCGTGGGGCATCCGTTTCTGGTCTAGTTCGTTGAAGAAAATGAACAGTGTTGATGGCCATTTTCGTTTTGGTCTGATGTTTTGAAAGCTTTGTAAGCAAGCCCCCTGGATACATTTTAATTGGACCCCTAGATCTCAGCGCCATTTACAAATTGGTCATTGGCTTTTAATTTCTTGCAATTGTAACTAGATCAGTCCTAAACTTTGATGTTTATTTAATTAAGCCCCTGATTTCATTAATTAACTAATTTCAAGTTCAATTAAGTCTCAAACTTATCAATTCCTCAATTAAGCTCTTAATTTGGTTAATAAAACTAATCCAAAGTTTAATTAAATTCCAAAACTTTCACTCATGTTACCGTTAACCCAAATTTTAATTCATTCTTCATTTATTTTATTTTTTTATTTGTTTTTTTTCATTATTTTTTTATTATCATTTTTCAAGGAAAATAATAATAATAATATAAATAAAATAAAAGGGTTGGGTTATTACAAGATCCAAACCAAAGCACTTCTGCTTGGAGAAGCTTGTGGCTCTTAATCGAATTCAGAACCAGTCTAATTGTTGCTTGGAAAGGCATGCTCTGTATCTAGTCTCTCTATTCAGCTATCTCTCTTATTTTCAATGGACAATAACTGATTTCAAGTGTTTTCACAGTCTCTTCCAAAATTTAAAATTCTTGATCTCCGTTGCTCATTTTATAAGTTCTGCTTTATTTCAACTCTACATTTTTGCTCTTATATATCTAGAAAATTTTCCCTTTGCTCATTTTATAAATTCTGCTATGATGGAATAGATACAACTTTAGGGCAACAGATTCAACATTGTCCTTGAATATGATGAAAATGAGATGTTAATGTGGTTTCACGAGGAGGAAGAACAAGAGTACCGGATATGTGGCTTTGATCTATTCACATGGTTTTCTGCTATGTCAGTATGCAATCCTTATCGTCTTGTTTATCTTGAAATCAGAAACAATACGAAGGGTAGAGTCTGGGTTTTTTACCCCTCAATTTTTCGATAGAATTTTTGGTCGAAATGATGTCAATAGCCATCAACTTCTGAAGTTTATTTTCTAACTTGATTCTTACTTCACGATGTCAATATATCAATTCCATGCATTAGCCATGGAAAATTCCTCACGCGGAAACGTTCCATACCATAGAGAGAGTGGACTTGTAGGGATGACTTGTCTTAAAATTACAATCCACCCTTTCTCTCTCAATTTTAAAACCATGCCCATGTCTTGGGCCCCAGTTGTAGACTGGTCCGATTACAAATATAGGGTGTGCATGGTATTATGTGTTAGAAGTGTTTTTTTTAAAATTAAATATTTTAATTTTAAATTAATATATTTTTTATATTTTTATATTATTTTAATGTACTTATATCAAAAATAATTTTTAAAAAATAAAAAATATATATTATTTTAATATATTTTTAAATAAAAAATATTTTAAAAAATAATCGCTATCACATTTCTAAACACGCTTTTAAAATAAGTTTTGATAACTGCGTTATCCAATTAACTTAAGTCAATTATTTTATAAAAATAATAATAATTAACTTGAGTCAATTATTTAATAAAAATAAGATTAATTTACTTTTTGTTTTAAAAATAATTATTTGATGTTGATATGATTCAATTTTATTGGGAGTTAGCAAGATTTAGTTCAACTAATATTTTTTTTATTTAAATTTAAATTTTATTTATAAAAAGTCTAATTCACGAGTTTTTTATATATGAGAACAAACCATTAAACACCTCAAATTCCATAAATCTCAAATTCTAAATAAAAAACAAATCAAATTATTTAATTGAAATACTAATAAAAAAATTATGCTAGTTGAGTAATTTATTTAATTTAACCAATTGCTTTGTTTTTCAATTAATTCTTCGTAAATCTACTTTACTTTCAGCAGATTCAAATGATGCAGCAAGAATTACAGGCCCTAGTAAACTTTCCAAGTCAGATATGGAGAGCCTTATCCTCCATGTGCCTTTTTCTTACTGGTGGGTGAAGTAAGAAGAACCGTGTGAGTGTGTCTAATGTCCCTTTTGGTAATTATATCACAGCGACTTCCAAGGCTGACTTTTTAGCATCCTCATCTTAATATTATTTTAGTTTTTTTATGTTTATTTTACATATTTAAAAAAAAATATTAAATAAAATTGTTTTTCTCTATCACAAATATTATTCTTACGTATCTTTTAAAAACATCAAAACCAACAAAATAAGACCATAAAAAAATAAATCAATTAAATATAAACATATAAAAAAATAACATTAAACTTATTAAAAAAATAAAAACACTATATATATACTATTTAAAATATTATTTTATCAATTAAACTCTTCAAAATAACATTTTCTCCTGGAGATGGTCTTACAAGTAAAGATTATAGGTACTCTCTCTTTTTTTTTTGAAGGATAAAAAAAATAAAAAATAAAAATAAAAAAAATAAAAAAAATATTTTTTAGAATCACTTAAATTAATCATATGTACAGATATTTTTCAGAAAGGGCATGGAGGATTTGATTGCTGGGAAATAACTTGAAAACTGTTTTAAAGATAAAGTAAGATAACAATATATGAATACTTCAGCTTATTGGTGTGCTGTCGATCTTGAACTCTCGACATCAATCCTGCAACTCGTTTTATTTTATTTTTTTTCTGTTCAGATCTTTGAAAAGTCTTATCTTTGCTAGACTCGAAATGGCTGCTGGGAAATATCAAGAATCCTACTCTTCGCGGTTTCTTATCGCCTGGGTTTCTTACCCCTTAATTTTTCGATAGAATTTTTGGCCGAAATGATGTGAATAGCCATAAACTTCTCCTCTTAATTAGATTTTTCTAACTTGATTCTTACTTCACGATGTCAATAGCCATCAATTCCCGGCACCAAAACTTTCCATGCAAAATTTTCCACGCCTAGACATTAATTAGCCATGGAAAATTCCTCACGCGGAAACGTTCCATACCATAGAGAGAGTGGACTTGTGGGGATGACTTGTCTTAAATTTACAATCCACCCTTTCTCTCTCAATCTTGAAAACTGTTTTATTTTGTTCAGATCTTTGAAAAGTCTTATCTTTGCTAGACTCGAAATGGCTGCTGGGAAATATCAAGATCCTACTCTTCACGGTTTCCTAATTGTAAATATCAAGTGTTCTTGAGTTTTAGAGGTGAAGACACCCGCAAGAACTTTACCGATCACCTCTACACGGCTCTGGTTCAAGCAGGGATTCACACACATTTAGAGATGATAATGAAATTCGGAGAGGAGAGAATATAGATTTCGAGCTCCAGAAGGCAATACAACAATCAAAAATATCGATAATCGTGTTCTCCAAAGACTATGCTTCGTCGAGATGGTGCCTGATGAACTTGTAATGATCATGGAACGTAAGAGGAATGCTGACTGCATAGTTTGCCAGTATTCTATGATGTGGATCCATCCCAAGTCGGACGTCAAACAGGGAGCTTCTCTGCAGCATTTGTGGAACATGAAAAGAGCTTCAACAAGGAGATGGAGCGGGTGAATGGGTGGAGGATTGCTTTAAAGGAAGTGGCTGATTTAGCTGGAATGGTTCTAGGAGATGGGTAAGTTGTATCTCTTTATGAAACTATACATAGCATAAGATTAGAATGCTGGTCGTGAACTCTTAATTTCTTTCAGTTAAGTGTACTGATAAGAAAACATATAACAAAAATAAAATAAAATACTCATGATTTCTTCGTTGTTTTTTTTTTTTCCAATCATGATTTGGTTTAAACTATCAAATCATTGACACACAACCTGCTTTAATTTCTATTGCTTATAGAGAGACTACTAATTATCGTTGTATGTTTTTACTTTTTGATGTAGGTACGAGGCACCGTTTGTCCAATCTATTGTGGAGAAGTCTTAAAGAATTTGGATCAAAAAAATGTTTCATGTACCCCTCATTTCATTGGAAGAGATCCTCTAGTACAAGATATCAACTCATGGTTGCAAGATGGGTCCCATGGTGCTGCCATTGCTTTACTCTATGGAATTGGTGGAGTTGGTAAGACAACCATAGCTAAGAGTGTTTTTAACCATAACTTTTATGAATTTGAAGGAAAGAGCTTTCTATCAAATTTTAGGTTAAAGGATATAGTTTGCCTGCAGAGACAACTTCTTTTCGACATCCTAAACAAGACTGTTGAGATAAATGATCCTGATGAAGGAATTCTGAAGATTAAGGATGCATTATGTTGCAGAAAAACTATTATTGTTCTAGATGATGTGGACAAAAGGGACCAATTCAATAAAATCATTGGCATGCAAACTTGGCTTTGTAAAGGAAGTAAAATCATTGTAACAACCAGAAATAAGGGTCTGTTTTCAGCTAATGATATTGAGTGGGTCAGGTGCAAAAGTCAAACCGCTAGATGATGAAAATCACTTGAGCTTTTCAGTTGGAATGCCTTTGGACAAGCTGACCCTGTTGATGGTTTTGTAGAAGACTCTTGGAGAATAGTACATCATTGTAATGGACTTCCATTAGCTCTTGGAGTTATTGGCTCTTCATTGTCTGGAAAAGGAAGAGAGATATGGGAAAGTGCATTACAACAAATGGAAGTGATTCCTAATTTTGAAGTTCATAAGGTTCTTCGAATAAGTTACGACTTTCTTGATGGTGATTATCTGAAGAACTTATTCCTTGATATCGCATGTTTCATCAATGGAATGGATGTGGATGATGCAGTTAGGATACTGGATGGGCTCGATAAAGGTGCAAGATTTGGGATTGACAATCTCATCGATAGATGTCTTATTGAAATCAACAATGATAAAAGGTTGTGGATGCATCAACTCGTAAGAGCTATGGGAAGGGAAATTGCTCGTCAAGAATCTCCCAAATGTCAAAGAATATGGCGTCACGAGGATGCTTTTACAGTTTTGAAAGGAACTACTGTAAGTAGCTCAATTTTTTTAATATATCTACTTAAATGGTTTGTGGTGCCTTAACATATTATTTCATTTACTTTCATTTCTCATGTACTCTTAATATTATTATGTAGGATGCTGAAAATTTGCGTGGCCTTACTATTGATATGCATGCATTAATGGAAGATAATTATGCAAAAGTTGTCTGTACTGATTCAATGGTTTGCCGAAAGCGCCGCAGGGTTAACTTCTTTCAACAATGGCTTTCTGATTTTTCCTATGAGGGAAAATTACAAACTGGCCAAACAAGTTTGTTTCCTATCCTCAGCACGAATGCTTTTAGAAAGATGACAGATGTAAAATTTCTCCAACTAAACTACACTAATTTTCATGGAAGTTTTGAGCACTTTCCCAGGAATTTGATATGGTTATGTTGGCATGGATTGTCTTGGAGCTCCATACCAAATCACGTATGCTTGGAGAAGCTGGTGGTTCTTGATCTATCCAGAAGTTGTCTAGTTGATGCTTGGAAGGGAAAACACCGGTATGTATCAAGTCTCTTTATAGTTATCTCTCTCGTTTTCAATTGATAACAACTAAATTCATGTATTTTCACAGTTTCTTCCAAAATTGAAAATTCTTGATCTCCGTCACTCTCAAGATCTCATTAGAACCCCAGACTTCTCGGGTCTCCCAGCCCTTGAAAAGCTAATACTTGAAGACTGCATCCGTTTGGTTCAAATTCACGAATCTATTGGTGATTTACAAAGATTGTTAATCTTAAATCTAAGAAATTGTACAAGTCTTATGGAGCTTCCAGAAGGAATGAGTAGATTGAATTCACTTCAAGAGCTGGTTTTAGATGGTTGTTCAAATCTTAACAGCCTGAATATGGAGTTAGAGCATCATCAGGGGCGCAAGTTGCTTCAAAGTGATGGAATTGTTGCAAGTGCATCGTACATTACATCTCTTCCATTGAAGCTATTCTTTCCCTCTAGGTTTTCAACGAGGAAAATGTTGAGATTTACCTCGTTTTTACTGCCACGCTTCTTGGAGAGTCTAGATTTAAGTGGAACTCCAATTCGTTTTCTTCCAGAAAGCATCAAGGATCTTGGTCTACTCAGACACCTATATTTAAGAAATTGCAAAATGCTTCAGGCACTCCCAGAGCTTCCATTCCTTTTGGAGTTGTTAGATGTGTCCTTTTGCTATTCACTGCAAAGACTTGCAAATCCATACAGTAGGCCTGAAGGAGATGGTTGTGATCACTTAATCGAGTTCCAAGATCGGATAAAGCAAGGATTAATCCAAAAGTTAGACTCTCAAATGTTCACAATAATGGAAACGGTTAGTGCTCAAATACAGCCATCGAGATTTCAGGTCCTCCTTCACCCATTTTATTGTTTTGGAAATCTACATTTGAATACTTTTCTTTTTCTCATTTTATAGACATTGTTTTGATGGTACAGATATCATTTATAGATGGCACATTCAACGTTGCCGTATATGTATTTGATGAAGATGAGATGTTAAGGGGGTTTCATGTGGAGGATAAATGGCTAATTCAGAATGAGTTTGTAGATAACTTTTCATTCAAAATATCCTCATCACCTCCTGCGCACCGGATATGTGGCTTTAATCTGTTCATAAGTTGTGTGACGTCAGCATACCGTGGCTTTAGTAATGTTCATATTGAAATCAGAAACAATACGAGTGGTCGATCCTTGCTTTGTCAATCCTTTGTCAAACAGTACGCGTGTGGTGATCGGGAAATCCAATCGCTATTGCACACGAAATTAGGGGGGCAATGATCCTACATTTGATAATGGTGATGACGTGAGTATTTCAGTGCGTCCACGTGGTCCAGCTATCCAAATAAGGACCGTTGGTGTACAATGGTTGCATGAAGAGGAAGGAAAGGATGAAGTTATCAATGCCCACAACAGTAGCGATGATGATGATGATGCAGCACACGTAGCCAAAGTACAAATAGCTTCTCATATAGTTAGAAATTATAATTGTGCTTTCCATGGTAAACACAGGACTCGCAATTACACTTTTTGGAGTTTTGCAAAGAAGGGTCTAGAACCTGTATTATTTTAGGTTTCATTAAGTAGAGGTTTGCTTTTTTAGATTTCAACCGTAAAATCAAAAAAACTGGAAAGCTTTTGAAATAGTTTTTTCTTTTTTCTTGGAAAGCTTATCATGAAATAGCATGAGATCTTTTATTTATAAGTATTTATAAGGGTTTCATATTAAAAAATGTAATATGATATTATTTTATTAATTTGCATTTATAATAAGACATATTAAATATAAGTTAACCTTCCAATTTTCATGTTATTTTATCTATTTTATTTCATTTTTTTATATAAAAAATAAAATAAAAATAACACATGATAAAATTTAATTAGTAATTTTTTATCTGACGAGCCCATTTGCTGTTTTCTCTTAAACAACTAAAAAACGCTCGAGTTCTCTTCCAATTTTCTGACGAGCCAAGTCAACGGGAAACCTCACACACTCTTTTGACAACAGAATCCTATTACTATCACTCCATGGAACCTCCATTCTTATAAAACCCCCACTCAATAGCCCTCTTGCCATCAGCACTTGTAATCCCTGATTCCTTAAGCCCACACTTTATAGCCAAAGACACCAAACATTGTGCAGCTTCAATGTCCCTCCACTCCACAGCAATACTCAATGGCTCAAAACGGAACACCACTCGGTAGCCGACCCAGTAGCTGATTCAGAGTCATGATCCTCCACGTGCCTTTTTCTTATTGGTGGGTGGTGTTGATGCTGGTTTTGGATGCGAGAGGATAGAGATACGGCCAGAGCAGGGGCACAGCGAGAGTGGATGAGTTGGATTATGCGGGTGTCTAATGTCCCTTTTGGTAACTATACCTCGCATTCCTATATAATAAAATATTTTATTATAATATTGTGCCACAAAGACTTGAAGGGTTGTCTTAAAATTGTGGAGCAGAACCGCTTAGATTACTGATACAGAACAGCAGCCACAACTGAAGAGAGAAGGGAAGGGAAACTTGCAGGTACTCTCTCTTTCTTATCTCTTGTTTACTTTGGTTCCAATCCAGCTGCTGTCTTGTTTTCTTTGTTGATAATCGCTTAGATTAAACCACTGTTAGTGACTACATGTTCATCATCTCATCATATTATGCCACTCAAAAAATTATAAACTAACAAATTCACCCCCGTGGGCTTTGTAAGGATTACAAGATGTGTGCTTTCTAAATAATTAAGGCTTACATAGCCAGATGGGGATCCTTAATGACTTTCCTTTCCTGCTCCATCTGTGCTTCTAAATGCGTGGTAGCAAGTGCGGTTAACATATGTACAGATATTTATCTGAAAGGGTCTGGGGGAGTTGATTGCTGTTATAAAGAAAAAGTAGGATAATGATATATAAATACTTCAGCTAATTGTTGTGCTATCGATCTTGAATTATCGACATTCATCCTGCAACTTTTTTTCTTTGCTAGTCTCGAAATGGCTTCTGGGAAATATCTAGAATCCTGCAATTCCTTTTTTTTTTGTCCAGATCTTTGTAAAGTCTTATCTTTGCTAGACTCGAAATGGCTGCTGGGAAATATCAAGAATCCTACTCTTCTCGGTTTTCTAATTGTAAATATCAAGTGTTCTTGAGTTTTAGAGGGGAAGACACCCGCAAGAACTTTACCGATCACCTCTACACAGCCCTGGTTCAAGCAGGGATTCACACATTTAGAGACGATGATGAAATTGGGAGAGGAGAAAATATAAAGTCAGAGCTCCAGTAGGCAATACAACAATAAAAAATATCGATAATCGTGTTCTCCAAAGCATATGCTTTGTCGCGGTGGTGCCTCGATGAACTTGTAATGATCATGGAACGTAAGAGCAATACTGACTGCATAATTTTGCCGGTCTTCTATGATCCGTCTGAAGTCAGAAATCAAACAAGGAGCTTTGCTACAACATTTGTGGATCGTGAAAAGTGTTGGTGGGAGAAGCCACTGGTGGTGGCTTTGAAACACTCAGAGGGGATAAAACACACTGTTTTATTACACAAAACCGAAGCTTACAATTAATTCAAACTTAACACAATACATGCCCCCTCTCTCTCTTTCTCTTACTTGTGTTTCTCTCAATTCTCTCCACACAATATAACAGAGGCTGGGCACTCTATTTATACACGAAATCAAAAACTATAAAATTAATTGTTCCAAGTGTGAAGGCGGCTGGTGGCTGGCGGCTGGTCGGTGGCGGCTGGTCGGTGGCAGCTGGTGGTTGCCTTCCTTGACCATCTGGAAGCTTCTGGATTGAGTTTATTCAACAAATCTCCCCTTTAAACTCAATCGAGAGATATCATGCCAAGCATGAATACTTCTCTCTTCAATGCCTTCTCTCTGCTTGTAGCCTTTATCCACTAATTTGGCTTTCGTCTTGTAGACCCATTTGACCACTATTGCTTTCTTCTTTTCTGGTGGATAAGTCAGCTTCCAGGTATCTTTCTTCTCTCAATGGCATGTATTTCTTCATCCATTGCTTTTATCCATTTCTTTTCTGTGACAGCTTTATTGAAGCTTAATGGGTCACTATCTGCATGGAAACAAAACAGAGTTGTATCTTCCATTACCTGAGTGGTATCGTACAACTCTTCAAGATTCTGCATCTTTCTTGGTCCTTCTAACGAGGATGCTGATGGTGGTGTTGATGATGATGCTCCTGGTGTGTTCCTCCTGTTGAATACAGGGAATCTGTGCACCGGACTTTGTGGTTCAGCTGCTGGTATAAACACCGGACTTTGTGGTTCAGCTGCTGGTATAAACACCGGACTTTGTGGTTCAGCTGCTGGCACAATCGGTTCTTCTACAAGTACTGTTGGTACTTCTTCACCTTCAAGGATCAAATCAAGATTGATCCAAAGCCATTCTTCACTGTTGGTGATGGCACTCAAACACCTTGCTGCATCATACTGGATGTTCAAAGGAAACATCCTATTCTTGGACATTTTCACATAGGCCATTAATCTCCAATTGTTGTCTCTAATTGTCAGATGACAATTCTCCGAGTAAAAAGTATAGCCTCTCTCCAAAAGTTGACCTAAGCTGATCAGGTTCTGCTTTATGGCTGGGACATAATAGACATCGACGATGTAGCTGGAATCGCCATTCTTCATCTTGACTGGGATGTTGCCTTTACCTTTGAATGGAACCTTTGTGGTATCTCCAAAAGTAACTAGACCTTGCTTGGTCTCATCTAGATTACTAAATAACTCTCGGTAGTCGCACATGTGATTGCTGGCTCCAGTATCTAGATACCATATATCCTCCTTTTTCTCATCAAGTCCTTGTTGGACAAGAAATGCAGATGCTTCTCTGTCATCCTTTTCTGCATAGTTGGCTTGCTCACGTATCTCTAACGGAGCTTTTCTTCTGCATTCAATGCTATAGTGCCCAAATTGATTGCAACTATAACATTGGATATTCCTCTTGTCACGGTTATTGTAACCGCCTCCTCTTCCTCTAGGAGTGAATGCTTGTTGTCCTCGGCCTCCTCTGGTAGTGTTTCTGCCACCTTTTCCTCTAAAGCTTGTATTCCAAGAACCTCTTCCTTGGAATCTCTGGAATCCTCCTCTGGATTGTTGACTTCCTGCTTGAGTGGTGTATCCACTTGATGAAGTCTCCCCTTGCTCATATCTGTCTTTGAGAGACAACTTTGCTTGTAAGGCATGTTCGATGGCCTTATCTCCATTTCTCTTTAGAATCTTCTGCTCATGAGCTTGCAAGGAACTCATAAGCTCATCAACTGTCAACTTATCCACTTCTTTGGACTCTTTAATGGCGACAACAACATGATCAAATTTTAGATCTAGGGGTCTCAAAATTTTTTCAATAATTCGAGCATCGATGATGGCTTCTCCATTTCTCCTCATCTGATTGATTATCACCATAATCCTTGTGTGATAATCAGAAATAGACTCCGAGGACTTCATTTGCAATAACTCAAATTCTCCTCGCAAAGATTGAAGACGAATCTTCTTAATTCTGTCAGCACCTTTGTATTTCTGTTGGAGAGCCTCCCATATGTCATGTGATGTTTCAGCGGAAGCTATGATCTCGAATGTATCTTCATCAAGACCTTGATAGATGATGGTCTTTGTTTTGTTGTCCTTCTTTCTGTTGACTTTGAGGGCTTGCTTCTGTGCCTCTTGTAAAGCATCTTCTGCTTCTTTGGACTCTGGTTCAACATAACCAGTTTGTACAATATCCAAACACTCTTGTGACCCAAGAAATGCCTTCAATCTGATTCACCAACTATCATAGTTATCTTTGGTCAGCTTTGGAATGAGTGTATGTGTACCTTCTGTAGTCATTTTGCTCTTTGAATGACTATATCACCTTTCTAGGAGCCGAATTTGACCAAACGGACACTGTAGATCGATCCGGAATGGTCCAAATAGTCGGGAACCGGTCTGACTTTGTTGAAATCGGGTCAGAAAATGGGTGAACCGGTCGAAAAACCAATTTTGTACGGCGGGCGATTCGCTGGGTTGAACCGGGAATATTCTAGGGAATATTCTGGGAATATTCTTTCGGCTCGGCTGAGCTTTGATGACGACTCGGCTCGGCGGGAGTACGGCTCGGCTGGACTTGGCTTGCGGCGCGGCTAGGACTCGGCTTAACGGCTCGGCGCGGCTCCAATATGGCGTGCGTGTGGCTCAGTCGTCTTCAACCTCGGGGCGCGTGTGGGCTACCTCGGACTCCGATGAGGCTGATTTTTGCGGCAGTGAGTTCGTCTTGATGAGCTCTACACTGTGGAATGATCAAAACTTGTTTTTGACAACTTTGAAAATTCGGATATACCCCAAAACTCTTCTGTTTTCCGACGAACGGGGCTCTGATACCAATTGTTGGTGGGAGAAACCACTGGTGGTGGCTTTGAAACACTCAGAGGGGATAAAACACACTATTTTATTACACAAAACCGAAGCTTACAATTAATTAAAGCTTAACAATTACACGCCCTCTCTCTCTCTTTCTCTTACTTGTGTTTCTCTCAATTCTCTCCACACAATATAACAGAGGCTGGGCACTCTATTTATACACGAAATCAAAAACTATAAAATTAACTGTTCCAAGTGTGAAGGCGGCTGGCGGCTGGTGGGTGGCGGCTGGTGGGTGGCAGCTAGTGGTTGCCTTCTTTGACCATCTGGGAGCTTCTGGATTGAGTTTATTCAACAAAAAGCACTTCAAGAAGGAGATGGAGCAAGTCAATGGGTGGAGGATTGCTTTGAAGGAAGTTGCAGATTTAGGAGGAATGGTTTTAGGAGATGGGTAAGTTGTATTTCTTGATGAAACTACACATAACATAATACTAGAATGCTGGTTCTGAACTCTTAATTTTTTCAGGTTTGTAGTCAAGCATTTAGACGATAAGTGATAATACCACTACAATTTAGGGAAACTATAACACTCCCAACTCAGAGAACATACAAGGAAAATAAAAATAAAAGATACTTTTTTCTCTTTTTTTTTCCTTGACTACCTGAAGAAGCAAAGATTTCTACATTATTCCTTTTTTGGTTTTAATATGTGGTGATAACATAGCTGCAAAAGTAGCAATCCATCATTAACGCACATCCTGGTTTGATTTCTTTTTTCCAGGATGCTAAGATATTGAAACTTTACGGAGAGAATTATACATTACATTTTTCTTTCTGATACAGGTATGAGGCACAGGTTGTCCAATCTATCGTGGAGAAGGTAGGAGCAACAATAAGAGTTCTTCTGCAACATAATGCACCCTTGATCTTTATAAATTTGAAGGCAGGAGCTTTCTATCAAATGTTAGAGAAAAGTCAAACGAATCCAATGGTGTAGTTTGTCTGCAAAGGGAACTTCTTTCTGATATCCTAATCAAGACTGCTGATGAGATAAATGATGTCGATGAAGGGATTATAAAGATTAAGGGTGCATTCTGTTGCAGAAGAACTCTTATTGTTCTCGATGATGTAGACAAATGGTACCAATTCAATGCAATTGTTGGCATTCAAAATTGGCTTTTCCAAGGAAGTAAAATCATTGTAAGTAGAAATAAGGCTTCGATTGTAGCTGATGGTGAGTGTATCAAGTGCAAAGTTGAACCTCTAGATAACAAAAAATCACTTGAGCTTTTCAGTTGGCATGTCTTTGGATGCCCAGTTGAAGATTTTTTAGAGGACTCTTGGAGAATAGTGTCATTGTAATGGACTTCCATTGGCCCTACGTGTTATTGATTCCGAATTTTCAAGTTCAAAAGGTTCTTGCAACAAGTTACGACTCTCTTGATGATGATAATCAGAAGAACTTATTTCTTGATATTGCTTGTTTCTTCAATATAATGGATTACAATTATGCAGTTAGGATACTAGATGGACTCGGTATAGGTGCAATATTTAGAATTGACAATCTCATTAATAGATGTCTAGTAGAAATTGTCAAAATAAAAAATTATAAAAAAGTTATGGATGCATCAACTCGTAAGAGATATGAGAAGGGAAATTGCTCGTCAAGAATCACCCAAATGTCAAAGAATATGGCATCACATGGAAGCCTTTACAGTATTGAAAGAAACAAGTGTAAGTATCTAGTTTTGTTTACAACTAAATGTAATTGTTTTTGCAGACTCTTCCAAATTTGAAAATTCTTGATCTGCGTGGCTCGCATGACCTCATCAGAACCCCAGACTTCTCAGGATCCCCAGGCCTGGAAAAGATAATACTTGAAAACTGCATCTATTTAGTCCTGAACCTATTGGTGATTTACATTGTCTCGTGATCTTAAATATTCGTGATCTTAAATATGAAGAATTGTAAAAGTCTTGTGGAACTTCCAAAAGAAATGAGCACTTGAAGAGCTTGTTTTGTGTGGTTGCTCAAAACTTGAGAGCTTGAATATGGATTTAGAGCGACGCAGGTTGCATCAAAGTGATAGAATTGTTGCAAGCACATCTTACATTACATCTCTTCAATTGAAGCTATTCTCTCCCTCCAGGTTTTCAGAAATGAAAAATTCCAGATTTACCTCGTTTACATTGCCATACTCTTTGACGGCACAAAATTTTAGTAGAACTCCAATTTGTTTTCTTCCACCAAGCATTAAGGACATTGGTACACTCAATTACCTTTCATTAGCGGAATGCAAAATGCTTCAAACGCTCCTGGAGCTTCCATTCAATTCGGTTGGGTTAGACGTGTCCTATTGTTATTCGCTGCAAAGAATTGCAAATCTGATCCCTTTTACCATAGCTCGTGATTGTGATCAATTAGTTCACATCCAAGATTTGATTAAGCTAGAGTTAATCCAAAAGGTTAATCCAAAAATTATTTTTTATATTAATACATTAAAATGAATCAAAAAACACTAAAAAAATCAAAATTTAGACAAAAAAACATTTTAGCCAGCACTGCAAAACATTAGATAAGTTAATTTGAATTACCTTAAATCAATTTAATGTTGTCCTTGAATATGATGAAAATTCAATGTTGTCCTTGAATATGATGAAAATGAGATGTTGGAGTTCTATGTGGAGGAAGGGCTAATTCAGAAAGAGTTTGAAGAGCACATGTCATTCAAAATATCCTCACCTGCTACACACCGGATATGTGGCTTTAATCTATTCACATGGTTTTCTGCTACGCCAGTATCCAATCCGTATCTTCATGTTTATCTTGAAATCAGGAACAATACCAAGGGTAGACTAGTCTGGGTTTTTTACCCCTCCATTTTTCTGATAGAATTTCTGCTGAAAAATCTGAATTGTTATGGCTAAGCTATTGGAAATTTGGGTCCAATGATCCGGCGTTTGATAACGGTGATGAATTCAGTGTTTCAGTGTTTACAGATGATCTGGTTTTTCAAATAAAGAGGGTTGGTGTACGAATGCTGCACGAAGAGGAAGGAACTGATGATGATAGAAGCTCATCAAACTCTAGTGATGATGTACATGTAGCAGCTAAAGCAGAAATAGCTTCTCATATTTTTAGAAATTATTATTGCAGTGACCGTTATGATTTTGATAACGAAATTATTATGTGTTTTTTTGAAAAGAAATTAAATGTGAAAATAATGATGGGCTGAGTTGAATTTGTTTTAGATTTGGTGTTATATTGAAAGCTTTTTAAAACCTAAAATAATTTGGCACTCAGTGTACAGCTATGAATTTGCATCATTTTTTTGTATGAAGCAGGCCAATTTGATTTGTGACTCAGTGTCCTTAGAGCCCAACAGTCAAATCAATTTGATTTGTGACTCAGTGACTCAATTTAATATGGACAGAATCAATTAATGGGCTTCACATGTCTAGCCTACCATACACACCATCCAATGAACTAGACAAATGACCCGCGCGATGCCGTGGATCATTTTTTTTTATAAAAATATTAAAAAAAAAAAATTAAAAATCTTGGATTTTTTTGCAAGGTCATACCTAAGAATCTTAGATTTGGCTGCAACGCCTGACCTAAAAGTAATATTTATAATATTAATAATAAAATTAAACTTGCATGACCCAAGTTTAAGTGAGCCTGACTGCAACACCGGACTCAAGAATATTGGATGTGGGTCTGGCTATAAAGTTGTGTCATAAAAATGTGATAATTAAATAGACTAATTAAAAAAAAAACAAAGAAAAAAAATCAATAGGAAGGAAAAAATTAATGAAGAAAAATAAAAAAAATGAATTAATTAGGTTAATCCTTTAAACCAGGTTATCCCATAAAACCTGGGATTCACGTCATGAAAGTTTGATAACTAAATAGAAAAAAAATGACAGGTTTACCCAGAATTAACTGGGTTAACCTATCAAACCAAGTTAACCCGTCAAGCCCAGGATACGTGTCATGAAAGTATGAAAGTCTAATAATTAAATAGAAAGAAAATTAATTTTAACAAACTAAACTAAATGAAAAAAAAATAACTCGTCAAATTAGGTCAACCCATCAAACCCGAGATCCGTATCATGAAAATCTGATAACTAAATAAAAAAAAATTAACATTAACAAACTAAATCAAACAAAAAAAATTAAAAAGAAAAAAAAGAAGCTAATATTGTAGTAATCCATAGTGTTTTTTTTTTTTGAAAAAAGCTACAAAACTAAGTTTTCAACCAGATCAATATAAAAAAAACGACAAAGACTTTTTTTTTTATAAAAAAAGTCAATTTTGGGTAAAATAAATGAAAAAAAACATGTAAAAAAAAAGAAAACAAAAGCGAAAAAAAAACACGTGGGGAAAGCTACAATGTTTTAAATAAATAAACAAAAAAACTAAATTTTCAACCAGCTCAATAGTAAAAAAATAAAATCAACAAAAATAATTCTGAAAATTTTTTTTTGTAAAAATTGAAAATTTTGGAAAAAAAGAAAAAAAAAAGAAAAGAAATGTGGGGAAAGCTAAAGCTAGATTATCATTCAGCTCAATATTGAAAAAATAAATTCGATAAATATAATTTTTTTAAAAAATATGTGGGGAAACACTATAGCAAAACAAAAACTATATAGGAGAAACACTGTAGCAATCCATATGATTTAAAAAAAAAACTACAAAGCTAAATTCTCAACCAACTTAATATATATATAAAAAAATAAAATCTACTAAGACCATTTTGAAAAAAAAATAAATAAATCATAAAAAGAAAAAAAAACAATGTATGAGAATATTATAGCAATCCACAATGTTTTAAAGAAAAAAACTACATAGTTAAATTTTCAAACAGCTCAATATTTAAAAACATTAGTAAAGATAATTTTGAAAAAAAAGAAAAAAAAAAGAAAAAAACAAAGACAAAGAAGTCAATTTTGGGTAAAAAAAAGAAAAAAAAATGTAACAAAAAAAAAACAAAACAAAGCTGCTACAGTGAATTTCCTACGCCCAAGAGCCTTGAATGTGGGTCTAGTTGCGAGGTCGTGTCATAAAAGTGTGAAAATTAAATAGATTAATTAAAAAGAAAAAAACAAAGAAAAAAAACCAACATGAAGAAAAAGAAAAAAAAATCTAAATTAACTGGGTTAACCTTTCAAACCAGGATAACCTGTCATACCTTAGATTCGCGTAATGAAAGTTTAATAACTAAATACAAAAAAAAATTGACGAGTTAACCTGTCAAGTTTGGAATACGTGTCATGAAAGTCTGATAATTAAATAGAAAGAAATTTAACATTAACAAACTAAACTAAATGAAAAAATTAATTAAAAAGAAAAAAAGAAAAAAAGAAAAAAAAATTCTAGTTAACTCGTCAAATCAGGTTAACTCATCAAACTCGGGATGAATTAACAAACTAAATTAAATAAAAAACAAAATTTAAAGGAAAAAAAAACTAAGAAATAAGCTCAAAAAAACCCATAAAGGCATAAAAACAAAAAAAAATACAGAAAAATAATGAAAAAGAAAACTAATATATATTATAATAATTATTATTATTATATATAAGTATAATTAAAAGGCGTGGGGAAGCTGCAGTGCTTTCCCCATACCTTTTAGAGTTCTTTAATATTGGAGCAATCTTATGGAATATGAATCCCAATGGGGCTTTGTGGCCACGTGATTAGCTGTAACTAGATTATTTACCTGAACTGTATTACTAGTAGGGCAAAGTTTTTTTCAATTTAAAAAAGATGTTGAGGTGATGATAGTGTTATTTTTTAAATAAAAATAATTAAAGACGTAGGTTGTTAAGTTGCCTTAGTTGAATAAATATAATTAATTTAATAATATAATTAAAAAAATAGACAACAACAATAAACAAATCGAACTAAAAAAAATTCACAATGATCAACTAAAAAAAAAACGCTTGTCAATATTACAGAAATATATCCTTATAATATTTGAAAATGAAGCAAAAAAATCAAATGAGAGTGTGACAACCTTATAAAAAAAAATATGAATCTCAAATCTAAGCAATCAAATGTTAAAGGACATAATTAAAAATCAAATCAAATTAAAAAAAAAACAAAAAAAATTGACTTGACTAATCCACCCAAGTCAGTTAGCCAAATACATAACCTAATCCTGAGACAAGGATAACATTGTAGGAAAAAATGAATAAAACAACAAAGCTCAAATCTCAAATGATGTAATGTTGAAGGGCAAAACCGAGAAAAACAATCCAATCTAAAAAAACAATAGAAAAACAAAAGGACATGTGTTAACCCACTAAATTACGACTCAAGACATGAGATTGAAATAATATAAAAAACAATTCATGAAATTGAACCCCTAACCAACCCAATGTTGAAAGATGATTTAAAAAAAATATCAATTTTTTAAAAATGACCTAAAAAAATAAAATGAACTCAACCTAATTTTCAAAACTTGTAGTCTAAATTATGAGACTGTAACCAACCTCATAGAAGATAAACCTACAAAAATAACAAAATCAAATCCCCCATCAATAAAATGATGAGAAATAAAATTGAAAAATTAATTAATTAAAAAATAATAAATAACAAAATAAATAACAATGAGAAAAATAATTGTTGAATTATGCTTGGTCGAGGTGGTGCTTCGATGAACTTGTAATGATCATGGAGTGTAAGAGGAATGACTGCATAGTTTTGCTAGTATTCTATGATGTGGATCCATCTGAAGTCGCTATAGCATTATTGGATCATTAAAAGCGTTTCAAGTAGGAGATGGAGCGAGTGAATTGGTGGAGGATTGCTTTGAAGAAAATTGCAGAGTTAGGTAAGTTGTATTTCTGAATGAAATTACAAATAGCATAAGACTAGAATGCTGGTAGTGAACTCTTAATTTTTTCAGGTTTGTAGGAAAGCATTTAGACAATGACTGATAGTACCTCTTTTATTGTTATTCATTTTTGGGTTCTCATACAAAAACTGAAAAAATACAAAAAAAAATTATATTAAGAAGGAATAAAAAATTAATAATAACAGGAGTAAGAAAAGGATGTTGAAACACTCATAAAATGGCTAGGAATTGGTTGAGGAGATTCAGAAATACAAGAATTGAAATTTTATGTTATATTTTCTACTGATGAGAGCCCTATTGACTAAAAAATATTCAAATTGAGAAAGAAAAGTTCAAAATAAGATGTTTATGGACTCAATTAAATTTTATCCAAGGTTTAATTAAATTTATAGAGGGTTTAATTGCAAGATAATTGATTTTTTTAAAGTCAATTTAGGCTTTTATTGGAAGTAATTAAAGTTATGGGGTCCAATTATTGAAGTTTGATGGCCAATTAGGGACTTAATTGAAACAATTTGAAACCAAGGACTAAACTGGAAAAGGAACTAAAATCAAGGGATCCAATTACAATTCATCTGGGGGCTTGATTAGAAAATTGTCAAAACAGCCAAGGACCAAATCAGAAATATACATTTTGATAGGAAGACGACGCCGTTTCAAAGCACTATTTCATCACCTTTCATCATAGCCGTTTCAGTAGACAGTGGAGCCATTTCAGCGACAAAAACAGCAGATTGCTTCAATTATAGGGAATGTTTCATGGCATTCTTTGGCTTATAAATGTTGACTATTAAACTCAACATCTAGAAGGTCAAGGAAGGCAACCACCCACAGACCAGCCGCAGCCGCCAGCCGCCTTCACACCACCGGCCGCCAGCTGCCTTCACACTTGGAAAGTTTGAATTTTTGTATTCTGATTTCGTGTATAAATAGAGTGCCCAGCTTCTGTTAAATTGTGTGGAGAGAATTGAGAGGAACACTAGAAAGAGAAAGAAAAAGAGAGGGCGTGTATTGTGTTAAGTTTTTGTGTTAATTGTAAGCTTCGGATTTTGTAATAAAACCTTGTGTTTTATCCCCTCTAAATGTTTCAAAGCCACCACCAGTGGTTACTCCCACCAACAATTGGTATCAGAGCCCCGTTCGTTAGAAAACAGAAGAGTTTTGGGGTATATCTGAATTTTCAAAGTTGTCCAAAACAAGTTTTGATCATTCCACAGTGTAGAGCTCATCAAGACGAACTCACTGTCGCAAGAATCATCCTGATCGGAGCCGGAGGTAGCTCACACGCGCCGCCTGAAGATTCTGCATTCTTCTCCCACGCGCAGCCCACGCGCCCAGAGGTAGACGGCGACTGACGTCCACGCGCGCCATATTCAAGCCGAGCTGAGCCGTGTAAGCCGAGTCCTAGTCCAGCCGAGCCACAAGTTGCGCCGTACACCGCGCCGAGCCGAGCCGCCAGCGCGCCGAGAGAATATTCCCCAGAATATTCCCCGAATATTCCCGGTTCAACCCAGCGAACCGCCCGCCGTACAGAATTGGTTTTTTGACCGATTCACCCATTTTCTGACCTGATTTATACAAAGTCAGACCGGTTCCCTACTATTTGGACCATTCTGGATCGATCTACAGTGTCCGTTTGGCCAAATTAGGCTCCCAGAAATGTGATATAGTCATTACAAGAGAAAAATGACTACAAAAGGTACACATACACTCATCCCGAAGCTGACCAAAGACAACTATGATAGTTGGTGCATCAGATTGAAGGCATTCCTTGGGTCACAAGAGTGTTTGGATATTGTACAAACTGGTTATGATGAACCAGAGTCCAAAGAAAGAGAAGATGCTTTACAAGAGGCACAGAAGCAAGCCCTTAAAGTCAACAGAAAGAAGGACAACAAAGCAAAGACCATCATCTATCAAGGTCTTGATGAAGATACATTCGAGATAATAGCTTCCGCTGAAACACATGATATATGGGAGGCTCTCCAACAGAAATACAAAGGTGCTGACAGAATCAAGAAGATTCGTCTTCAATCTTTGAGAGGAGAATTCGAATTATTGAATGAAGTCCTCGAGTCTATTTCTGATTATCACACAAGGATTATGGTGATAGTCAACCAGATGAGGAGAAATGGAGAAGCCATCATCGATTCTCGAATTATTGAGAAAATTTTGAGATCCATAGATCCAAAATTTGAATTTGTTGTCGCAATTGAAGAGTCCAAGGAAGTGGACAAGTTGACAGTGATGAGCTTATGAGTTCTTTGCAAGCTCATGAGCAGAAGATTGTAAAGCGAAATGAAGATAAGGCCATTGAGCATGCCTTACAAGCAAAGCTGTCTTCAAGGACAGATATGAGCAAGGGGAGACTTCATCAAGTGGCTACACCACTCAAGCAGGAAGTCAACAATCCAGAGGAGGATTCTAGAGATTCCAAGGAAGAGGTTCAACAAGAGGAAGATCTTGGAATACAAGCTTCAGAGGAAGAGGTGGTAGAAACACCACCAGAGGAGGCCGAGGCCAACAAGCATTCACTCCTAGAGGAAGAGGAGGCGGTTACAATAACCGTGACAAGAGGAATATCAAATGTTATAGCTGCAATCAATTTGGGCACTATAGCACTGAATGCAGGAAAGCTCCGTTGGAGATACGTGAGCAAGCCAACTATGTAGAGAAGGATGACAGAGAAGAAGCTGCATTTCTTGTCCAACAAGGACTTGATGAGAAACAAGGAGATATATGGTATCTAGATACTGGAGCCAGCAATCACATGTGCGGCTACCGAGAGTTATTTGGTGATCTAGATGAGACCAAGCAAGGTCTAGTTACTTTTGGAGATACCACAAAGGTTCCATTCAAAGGTAAAGGCAACATCCCAGTCAAGTTGAAGAATGACGATTCCAGCTACATCGCCGATGTGTATTATGTCCCAGCCATAAAGCAGAACCTGATCAGCTTAGGTCAACTTTTGGAGAGAGGATATACTTTTTACTCGAAGAATTGTCATCTGACAATTAGAGACAACAATTGGAGATTAATGGCCTATGTGAAAATGTCCAAGAACAAGATGTTTCCTTTGAACATCCAGTATGATGCAAAGGTGTTTGAGTGCCATCACCAACAGTGAAGAATGGCTTTGGCACCTGAGGCTTGGACATCTGAATTTCACAAGTCTGAAGATGCTAGCAAGCAAGAAGATGGTCAAAGGTTTGCCTCACATTGATCATCCAGATGAAGTCTGTGAGAGTTGTGTCCTCAGCAAACATCACAGATCCAGTTTTGCCAAAGAAGTCAACTGGAGAGCAAAGAGGCCACTGGAGTTAGTACACACAGATGTGTGTGGCCCAATTACGCCTATGTCGACTGGACAAAATAGGTACTTCCTCACTTTTACTGATGATTTTAGTAGAAAGACGTGGATATACTTTCTGAAGAGGAAGTCAGAAGTATTCAATTGTTTTAAAGATTTTAAAGCAATTGTGGAGAAGCAAACTGGTTACGATCAGAACCGTGATCTGATCAAGGTGGAGAATATACAGCAAATGACTTTGAAGCCTATTGTACACAACAAGGCATCAGACATCAGACGACACCAGCTTATACACCACAGCTGAATGGTGTAGCAGAAAGGAAGAATCGCACGATTCTTGACATGGCCAGAAGTTTGCTCAAAGCAAAGAAGTTGCCCAAGCAATACTGGGCTGAAGCTGTATCATGTGCAGTGTATCTACTGAATCGCTGCCCAACCAGAAGTTTGCAAGGAGTCATCCAGAAGAAGCATGGAGTGGTCACAAACCAAGTGTTACTCATCTACGAGTCTTTGGTTGTGTGGCATATGCAAAGATCCCAGATGCAAGAAGGAGAAAGCTCGATGATAAGAGCGAGAAATGCATCTTTGTCGGATATGGTGAAAGAAGGATGGGATACAGGCTGTATAATCCCATCACGAAGAAGGTGATTACGAGTAGAGATGTTATCTTTGAAGAAGATAAATCTTGGGCATGGAATGGTGATCAAGAAGCAGTCAATGGATCAACACTGATTTGATCCTTGAAGGTGAAGAAGTACCAACAGTACTTGTCGAAGAACCGATTGTGCCAGCAGCTGAACCACAAAGTCCGGCACAGTTTCCCTGTATTCAACAGGAGGAACACACCAGGAGCATCATCATCAACACCACCACACATCCTCATCAGAAGGACCAAGAAGGATGAGGAATCTTGAAGAGTTGTACGATACCACTCAGGTCATGGAAGATACAACTCTGTTTTGTTTCTTTGCAGATAGTGACCCACTAAGCTTCGATGAAGCTATCACAGAAGAGAAATGGATAGAAGCAATGGATGAAGAAATACATGCCATTGAGAAGAATGATACCTGGAAGCTGACTTATCTACCAGAAAACAAGAAAGCAATAGGTGTCAAATGGGTCTACAAGACGAAGAAGAACGCCAAAGGAGAAGTGCAAAGATACAAAGCCAGATTAGTGGCTAAAGGCTACAAACAGAGAGAAGGCATTGACTATGGAGAAGTATTTGCTCCAGTAGCCCGGCTAGAGACAATCAGACTGATGATCTCACTAGCTGCACAACATAGATGGAAGATCTATCAACTCGATGTGAAGTCAGCATTTCTGAATGGCTTCCTAGAAGAAGAGATCTATGTTGAACAACCACTTGGATACATTGATGCTGAAAATGAAGGCAAAGTATACAAGTTGAAGAAGGCTCTCTATGGTTTGAAGCAAGCTCCGCGTGCTTGGAATACCAGAATTGACAGGTATTTTCAAGATAATGGATTTGAAAAATGTCCATATGAACACGCAATATATGTGAAGAAAGGAGCAGATGGCAGCATCTTATTTGCGTGCCTGTATGTTGATGATTTGATATTCACCGGCAACAACCCTACCATGTTTGAAGACTTCAAACGAAGCATGGTACAGGAGTTTGAAATGACTGACATTGGTCTAATGTCACATTTTCTTGGCTTAGAAGTAACGCAGAAGGAAGAAGGGATTTTTGTATCCCAAAGCGGTTACGCCAAAGATATTCTTGAAAGGTTCAAGATGGAAAGCTGCAATCCGGTATCAACTCCAGTTGAGAATGGAGTGGAATTGAGGAAGAGTAAGGTTGGAAATGTTGATCCAACTTACTTCAAAAGCTTAGTAGGAAGCTTAAGGTACTTGACATGTACCAGACCGGATATACTCTACGGAGTCGGACTCATCAGCAGATACATGGAGACACCAGACCAGTCTCATTTGAATGCAGCCAAGAGAATTCTTCGCTACATCAAAGGCACAATGAATGAAGGTATGTTTTATACCTCAAGTAAAGACTTTAATCTTGTAGGCTACTCGGATAGTGATTGGGGTAGAGATTTGGATGAAAGGAAAAGCACAACAGGGTTTGTCTTTTTCATGGGAGACACATCTTTCACATGGTCATCCAAGAAGCAATCGATTGTAACATTATCAAGCTGTGAAGCTGAGTATGTTGCTGCCAACTCAGCCGTATGTCACTCAATATGGTTAAGGAATATGCTGAAGTTTTTGGGATTTCCTCAAGAAAATCCTACGGAGATTTATATTGACAATCGATCAGCAATCGCATTGGCAAAGAATCCAGTGTATCATGAAAGGAGCAAACATATTGATACACGTCATCACTTTATCCGGGAACACATGAAGAATGAAGAAGTCCAACTGATATCTTGCAACACAAATGATCAAGTTGCGGACATCTTCACCAAGCCATTAAAAGGAGAAGAATTTATTTGATTAAAGTTCATGCTTGGCATGATATCCCTCGATTGAGTTTAAAGGGGAGATTTGTTGAATATTAAACTCAACATCCAGAAGGTCAAGGAAGGCAACCACCCACCGACCAGCCGCAACCGCCAGCCACCAGCCACCCACCTTCACACTTGGAAAGTTTGAATTTTTGTATTCTGATTTCGTGTATAAATAGAGTGCCCAACTTCTGTTAAATTGTGTGGAGATAATTGAGAGAAACACTAGAAAGAGAAAGAGAGAAAGAGAGGGTGTGTATTGTGAGTTTTTGTGTTAATTATAAGCTTCGGATTTTGTAATAAAACTTTGTGTTTTATCCCCTCTGAGTGTTTCAAAGCCACCACCAGTGGTTTCTCCCACCAACAATAAAAGCCAGAGAAAGACGATGAAAAGGAGGAGGAAAGACAGAAAAAAAAAAAGACCAGAGAGGACAACGGACAGGAGAAAAACAGAGAGAGGGGGATAACGGAAAGGAGAAAGACGAGACAGAGAGGGAGAGAAAGAGAACAGGGAGAATAAAAAGAAAAGAGGGAGACAGGAAGGAGAACTGGGAAGCATAGGGAGACGATAACAGAGGAGCAGACGAACAGAAGCAAGAAAAAAAACCAGTAGCAACCAGCCTCCATCGTTGCTGTCCCAGAGGCAAGGGAATAAAACCAAAGAAACAGAAGCAAAGGAAGAAACCCAGAGAGAAAGTCCAGAATAATAAAAAGAACGCAAGACCAGAATTTTCATCATCTTCAATTCTTCCAGAAACTAGCCACTGCCATTCTCCATCACAACTGCACCAGCACTGCCAACGCCATCGTCAGCTCATCATCTTCTTCATCCCAGCAGCCACGCCAAGAACCGCTGAGAGGGGAATACAGGGGAGAAAAACAGAAAGAAAAGGGAAGGGAAAAGACGGAGAGGAGAAGAACACAGGGGCTTCATCATTTCAAAAAAGGCAGAGAAAAACCAGAAGAAAAAAGACCCAGCGTTGATCGTCTTCATCGTCCCCAAAATCAGTCACCTCTGATCCTGCGCAGCAGTTTCATTGCAATCGTCTTCATCTATTTCAGATACTAGGTAAGCCTCACACATTTCTCTTCACATTGCATTGTTTCTGTCACTGCATGCATTTTCTTTTTTTCATTGTTATCTTTTACTGTTCAAGTGAATATTCACTTGAACAGTAATTGTTGCTCTTTACTGTTCAAGTTCACTGAGCAAGTGAATTATAATTCACTTGAACAGCCGTTGAGCAAGCAGCCGGGTCATTGGCTTAACTCGGGCTAGTTCCAGTCTTAAAAAAATAATAAATTTTTTTTTTTCAAAAAATTTGTGATTTTCTGTAAAAAAAATTATTGCATTTTAATTAATATCGGTTTGTATTTTTATACTGTAAAGATACAAATTCGATATTAAAATACCCGGTCTTCGGCAAAACATAAAAAATATTTTGTTTTCATGCATACGACCAAGTCTCTAAAAAAAAATCATATTGTACTTTCATATAACAAAGAAAACTTCAAAAATATGTATTAGCATGTATTTTGGCTTTAATAACCAGTTTATTAAAATCGCGAGAACTAGGCCAATATTTCAAAAAAACTTCAAAAAAATATTTTGTTTTCTTTTAATATCTAGGGTAATGATCTTATACGTAAGACGTATTCAGGATATTAAATTCTTTTTTTGACGTTAAAGCGGTTAGATTTTACCCGATAAGATAAGGATCTTTTTACCGAAGAGGACTTTTCTTAAACCATAGACGGACCAACAATTAGAAAATACGATAATTTCTTGTGACCAAAGTATTAGGTGGCGACTCCCACTTCATTTTTCCACTAATAAAAGATAAGAATTCCTTGTCTCCCTATATTTTGCAACATTAGATAAAATCTTGAGGGTGGATGTTTTCATCGTGACGCCGCACACGTGCGACATCTTCAATTTAGAAAAAACCGTACCACTCCCAACTTAGTGAACATTAAAGAAAACAAAAATAAAAGAAACTTTTTTTTCTCATTTTCTGATATTTTCGTTCTTAATTACTTGAAAAATGCAACGATTTCTACATGATACTAAGATTTTGAAACTTTATAGAGAGACTTACTAATTATCATATATTGTATTTTTCTTTTTGATGCAGGCATGAGGCACAACTTGTCTAATCTATTGTCGACAAGGTCTCAAAGAAATTGGATCGTAAAATATTTCATATCCCCCTTCATTTCATCGGAAGAGATCCTCTAGTAAAACTTATCAACTTATGGTTGGAAGAATATGGCTCCCACAGTTCTGCCTTTGATATACTCTATGGGATTGGTGGAGTAGGGAAGACAACCATAGCAAAGAGTGTTTATAACCAGCAGTTTCATAAGTTTGAAGGTAGGATCTTTCCATCAAATGTTAGAGAATAGTCAAAAGAATCCAATGGTGTAGTTTGACTACAGAGGCAACTTCTTTCAGATATCTTAAACAATGTTGATGACATACATGATGTTGATGAAGGGATTATATTAAGGATGCGTTATGTTGCAGAAGAAATCTTATTGTTCTTGATGATGTGGACAAATGGGACCACTTCAATGCAATTGTTGGCACGCGAAATTGGCTTCGCCAAGGAAGTAAATCATTGTAAGAACTAGAAATAAGGCTTTGGTTGTAGCTGATGGTGAGTGTGTCAAGTGCAAAGATGAACCTCTAGATAACAAAAAATCACTTAATCTTTTGAGTTGGCATGCCTGTGGACAAGCTTACCCAGTTGAAGATTTTATGGAGGAATCTTGGAGAATAGTACATCATTGTAATGGACTTCCATTAGCCCTTTGTGCTATTGGTTCTTCATTATTTAGTGAAAGTAGAAAAGTATGGGAAAGCGCATTACATGAAACGGAAGTGATTCCAAATTGTTAAGTTCAAAAGGTTCTTGCAAAAAGTTACAACTCTCCTCATGATGATTATCAGAACTTATTCCTTGTTATTGCTTGTTTCTTCAATGGAATGGACGAGGATTATGCAGCTAGGACACAGAAGAAATTGTATTTCTTATTATCATCCCTCTTCAAACGCATCCCCATCGTGACCCTGCTTTATCAGAATCATCGCAGAGAACTTTTCAGTGATAGGAAGTCGAATATGTAATACATCCTCCCGAGTATAAACCTTCCTCCCGATATCTAACCATCCAAAATTCTTCAGTGATAGGAAGTCGAATATGTAGTACCAGATTGAAGAAACCAACTGATGTTTCTCAGCCTCAGAGTTCAAGACAGGACTCTGAGTTAAACACTCTGCATTTCCAACTTGAGAAACTCTCTCTCTCTTTCTTGGCATAAGTTTGTCTTCTAAAGACACCAGCAGAAATGTTGTCCAGCAGGGCAACCCAATGAGTAGAATCAGAGAAACAGATACCAGCAACTTCCCCTCCTACCATCCCTTCCAATGCCAATGATTCAAAGACTCAAACTTTGCTGTCTTATTAAAATGATTCGTTCTCTGCAATATGTAAAAAATTTACATGTCTGAGATTAATAATTGGAAGTGTTGGAAGAAAAATCAATGTAATAAGCAAAACTAAAAAAAAATAAAAATTTGAGAAAAACTTTCACACTCACTCTCATCTGATAAGATTATTTTTGTCAGGTCTCGATATGAATTGAAGATTTCATCACTCGTAAATAATTAAGATGATCATCAACAAAAGGCAGTCCATGTTCAAACATATTCAAAACCAAATATACAGGATTTGTTGTTGTTAACTGGGTTTTAGTAACAAGCAATTAGACTCCAAAAATTTGAAACGTCGATCCAACTCGTGGCAAAGTCAATCACTCGATCAGTATTTTAAAACAAAGGCGTTCCCTCGTATGGAAAGCAAGTCTTGACTCTTGAGAGATCTAACAAAGGGAAATGGAAGCTATTAACTGAAATCTAACAAATGGGAATAAATGCTTTCGTCTTTGACAATCAAAGGAAGATTCCTCTCCCACCAAAAAAACAATCTCACGCTCAAAGACTTGTGTTTCTATGAAGAGTTTCTTCAAGTTCATATCCATGAAGAGTTAAAATCTCAAATGTTTTTTTTTTTTTCCTTCTTTCTTTCTGGAAGCCATACGATTTATATGTTACACATATATAGAACTATCACATCTATACGATTTGGTCCATCTAATTGAATACCAGTTGTCGATTGAGGTCCCAAATTAACCGTCCAAATCAAGCCAATGCATGTAAACCAAGTGGAAAACAAGCTGGTTTGGGTCAACATTGAAGTGCAGGTGGTATGGCCATAATGGCCAGCCCCCCACCATACTTGGCAATAATTAATTACCATGAAATTGCTTTGCATTTTGGCTTCTCTCTATCCATATGTGGAAGATGACATTTCATTTAGATTTGAAGATTCCTAGCCTTTTGGACTAACACATTAGCTTGCTCACTATTTGTACCTTTATAATATAACCAAGCAAAGCTAATGTCTAACTTTTAGTTCATTATATTGGAAGCCTCTAATCCAGTGGGAAAATGGTTGGCTTGATTTTAAGGGCATGCTATCTTGAATTTCAAGCATCTTTAAGATGAATATACTCTCTAAAATGAATATATTCCTTTGAAGGTGAATTTGAGGGACCCATCTTTATGTACGCTTACAATACTTTAGAATAGTGTCTTTTCTATCTTGCTCGCGCAAGTGAATTGATGGGATGTTTCATTCTCTCTGACTAAAATAATAATTAAGAAAAATAGTACACAAATGATTTGTAAAATGATGAATCGAATTCATCAATAATAATAAAAAAGACTGATGTATTATTATACATATAATTAAAAGGTACGGGAAATCATTGTTTCCGCACATTTAATATACTGTAGATTACAAAATAATCCATGATGCATTTCTTTCTTTTTTATTTTTACTTTTTTTTTAGCAACTTTTCTTCTTTTTTTTTCAAACTTTCCCTTTTTTTTTCCAACTTTCCTCTTTTTTCTTTTTTTTCATTTAATTTTTTTTTCCAAAATTACTTTTATTGATTTTACTTTTCAAATATTGAGCTGATTAAAAATTTTATTTTGTATTTTTTTTTAAATACTATGAATTGCTACGGTATTTTTCTACATAATTTTTCTATTTTATTTTTTTTATTTTTTAAAATTATATTTGTCTATTTTTTTATATACATAAAACTAAAGGGTGTGGGGAAATCACTGTTCCCCCACACCCAATGCACTGAAAATTACAATAGTAATCTACAGTATATTTTTTTTTTCACTTTTTCATTTTTTTTTGCACGTTTTCATTTTTTTTTTCAAACTTTTCCTTTGTTTTCATTTTTTTTTTCAAGATTATCTTTGTTGATTTTACTTTTTAAATATTGAGCTAGTTAAAAATTTTCATTTATAATTTTTTTTCCTTTAAAATACTGTGGATTGCTATAGTATTTTCCCACATAATTTTTATATTTTATTTTTGTATTTTTCAAAATTATATTTGTTGATTTTTTTTATATTGAGCTGATTAAGAATTAAGTTTTGTAATTTTTTTTCTTTAAAACATTGTTGATTACTACAGTATTTATTCGAATGGTTTTTTTTTGTTTTTTTTATGATTTTCTTTGAAATTATCTTTTATTTTATTTTATTTTTTAATATTGAGTTGGTTAAAAATTACATTTACAATATGTGGAGAAAGCACTGTAAGTTTCCTCGCAAATTACTGTGGATTGCTACAGTGTTTTTACCCACAAGGTTTTTTTTCTGTTTTGTTATGTTTTTCCCTAAAATTGTCTTTACTAATTTTATTTTTTAAATATTAAGCTGATTAATAATTGTAATTACTATACATAAAACTAAAGGGTGTGAGGAAATCACTGTTCCCTCACACCCAACTGTGGATTACAATAGTAATCCACAATGCATTGCTCTCTCTCTCTTTTTAACTTTTTCTGTTTTTTTTCTTTTGCATTTTTTTCCCAACTTTCCCTTTTTCCTTTTTTTTTTGTTTAATGTTTCCTTTTTTTCCAAAATTACTTTCCTTTTTTCTCTTTCCAACTTTCCTTTTTTTTCTTTTTTTTTCATTTTTTTTTGAATTATCTTTGTTGATTTTACTTTTTAAATATTGAGTTAGTTAAAAATTTTGCTTTGTAATTTTTTTCCTTTAAAATACTGTGGATTGCTACGGTGTTTTTTCACATAATTTTTCTATTTTATTTTTTAAAATTATATTTGCCAAATTTTTTTATTTTTATATTGAGTTGATTGAGAATTTATTTTTATAATTTTTTTATAAAACATTATTGATTGTCATAATATTTCTTCGCATGGTTTTTTTTGTTTTTGTTTTTTTTATAATTTTCTTCTAAATTATCTTTTTGAATGGACAGCAATTGAACAAATTAAGTGGGCTACATATATAGGAAATTTTTGTATAGTGACGAGGGATGTCTAAAGGGTGGAATCTTCGTTGAACAAATGTTTATGATGAATCTTTTTATTCATAAAACTCGTAAACATTATGTAAATCAAAATAGTGAATTAATGTTATGAATCCTTGATTATTAGCGGTTGTGCAGTGAACTTCTGCAACTGGTTTGATCTGTGTGAATTTAGTTCATCCAATAATTTCTCGTTGTATACCTGTATTACGGTGGAGATATATAATCTAGCTCTAACGCATCACATTTTATGCTCTCGTGACTCGATTCTTTTCATTTGCCTGCCTCCATGTTGCATTTGATCATGAAAGTGGTTCCTGGATTAATTACTCAGACAGAATGAACCAGTTGATATGCTGTGGACAATTAGATCGGTGGGACACTTTTGGAAGCAAAACATGTTAAATTAAAGGGTATAACTAAAAAGCTGAAAATTTTAGGGCTAAAATGTAAGAAATTCTAAAGTTTTGGGATGCCATGCCCCGCCACCCTTCATGTAAACCATCCGCTCCTGGGATCAGCCTCCTAGCGAGCTGATACGTCGACCGACATTGTTACTGTCTCTCCTTGTAACCATTACAAATCTTTGAAGGAATTGACTGATTGATCCTCGGAAAAGACTTTTCTTCCTGGAGATGATTGTTCTCGAGAAAGTAGCAGTGTGAAATGGAGATAATTTCTCCATTCATCTTTCCTCTGTCGTGCTTTAATGAGAATACACTGCAACTAGTCAATTCTAAGGAAAAAGAAAGAGCTTTAACTTTACCTAAGGTCATAATTCATCATGAATGCCCTGTTATTTCGTACCATTTCACTTCCGCCTGTTTGTTTTTCTGAGCTTCAAAAAGGTGTCGCTTGCAATGGTTTTCGAGACCCAAGTAAGAGCTTCATGGACATCATTAGTTAGCTTTGGCTAGGATGCTTCTCCCGCTACGTTCCGGTCCCGCTACGTTCCGGTACGTATTATTTTTTGTGTAAAATATTTAGATGGTATAAAGAAAAAAAATTTAATAACTCCCTTATATTTTTGTTTGGTTAACTAAATAAACTTCTTTTATTTGAACCATATTGAAAAATGATGAAAATGAGATGTTAAGGTGGTTTCACGAGGAGGAAGAACAGGAGTGGCTACTGTAGAAAGAGTTTGTAGAGTACGTACTTGTCATTCAAAATATCCTCACCCGCCGCGCACCGGATATGTGGTTTTGATCTATTCACATGGTTTTCTACTATGTCAGTATGCAATCCTTATCGTCTTGTTTATCTTGAAATCAGAAACAATACGAAGGGTAGAGTCTGGGTTTTTTACCCCTCAATTTTTCGATATAATATTTGGCCGAAAAATCTGAATTGTTATGGCTAAGCTATTGCAAATTTCGGGGCAATGATCCTGTAATCAGCAACTTCCGACTAATTCTTTGTTTATATATACACTTGACTTTCAACAGAAAGAAAAAGCTAGAATCAATTCAAATGATGCAAAATTGTCTTACAAAATTGACTTTAATTTAACATAATTTGATGTGTTGGATTTCACAAAAGAAAGAAAGAAAAAGGAATATTGCGCTGGAAGTAAGACAAAGCACTGCAAAAGAAATTATACACATTAATTATATATAGTTAATTAATGTAAGATTGGCCCGACCCATGGGTGCTCTTAATATATGTGGGAAGAAAAATCCTAAAGAACAAGAAGGTCAGGAAAGTCGTGGGGAAGAAATCTACACAAAGATGTAACAAGCAACTTCCCCTCCTGCCATCCCTGCCTCTGCCAATGATTCAAATAATCAGAACTCTGTGTATGATATGTAATATATCCGTGTTTAAAAGTTTGTTTAGTTTTTCGTTTTAATAATATATTTTTAAAAAATATTTTTTTATTTTTTCTTTAATATGCTGAAATAAAAATAATTAAAAATTTTAGTGCTATTATATTAGTAATTAATAATTCAAATATAAAATCACTAAATTTTTTTTTTTTTTATTTCAGACTCAACTGACCAACTGACCAACTGCCTTGATGATACTGGTGGGTGAAGTGAGAAGAAGTGAAGAACCGTGTGAGTTAATGAAAGGGATTGTGTTTGTGTGAGTGTCTCTAATGTCGCTTTTGGTAATTATACTCCACGCGTGATAAATGATTTGAGCAAATAAAAAAAAAGAATAAAAAAAGAAAATGGTCCTAACGCGGAAATGACCCAGACCCCAGAGACTTGTGAGGTTGACTTGAAAGCAGAAAGTTGATGGACTGATAACAGAACATCAGCGAAGGGAAAGTGAAGATTGCAGGTACTCTCTCCCTCTCTCTTATCTCTTTTAAGTATTATGTTATATTGTGAAATGTAACTCTGCTGTAACTGAGAATCACTTCGATTAATTCACTATTAGAAACTAATTATTGATGATCTCATCAACCGATTTTGTTGGTTCAGCATAGAGATTTATCATATCTGCAAGTATTTTTCTGAAAGGGCATGGAGGAGTTGATTGCTGGGAAATAACTTGAAAATTGTCTTCCAGAAAAAAGTAAGATAATAATATATGAACACTTCAGCTTATTGGCGTGCTGTCGATCTTGAATTATCGACTTTAATCCTGCAATTCCTTTTTTTTTCTGTCCAGATCTTTGTAAAGTCTTATTTTGCTAGACTCGAAATGGCTGCTGGGAAATATCAAGAATCCTACTCTTCTCGGTTTTCTAATTGTAAATATCAAGTGTTCTTGAGTTTTAGAGGTGAAGACACCCGCAAGAACTTTACCGATCACCTCTACTGGGCCCTGGTTCAAGCGGGGTTTCACACATTTAGAGATGATGATGAGATTCGGAGAGGAGAGAATATAGAGTTGGAGCTCCGGAAGGCAATACAAGAATCGAAAATATCGATAATCGTGTTCTCCAAAGACTATGCTCGGTCGAGATGGTGCCTCGATGAACTTGTGAAGATCATGGAACATAAGAGGACTGCCGCCTCCATAGTTTTGCCGGTATTCTACCATGTGAATCCATCTGAAGTCAGAAATCAAACAGGGAGCTTCGCTGCTGCATTTGTGGAACAAGAAAAGCGCTTCGAGGAGATAGAGCGGGTGAAGGGGTGGAGGATTGCTTTGAAGGAAGTTGCAGATTTAGCTGGAAAGGATTTAAGAGATGGGTAAGTTGCATCTCTCGATTAAAATACACAAAGCATAAGACTAGAGTGCTGGTCGTGAACTCTTAATTTCTTTCAGTTAAGTATTTAAATGAAGACCGATAAGAAAACATAAAAGAAAGAAAAAAATACCTATAATTTCTTTCTTCTTTTGTTTGTTTGTTTGTTTTTTTTCAAACATGATTTGGTTTTAGTAGGTGGTGATAACGCACCTACAAATTTAACTATCAATCATTGACATGCAACCTGCTTTAATTTCTTAGCTAAATGTTGTCTATTTTTATCCATTATAGAGAGACTAGCAATTATCGTATATTGTACTTTACGTTTTGATGTAGGTACGAGGCACAGTTTGTCCAATCTATTGTGGAGTATGTCTCAAAGAATTTGGATCCAAAAATATTTCATGTCCCCCTTCATTTCATTGGAAGAGATGCTCTGGTACAAGATATCAACTCATGGTTGCAAGATGGATCCCATGGTGCTGCCATTGCTTTACTCTATGGAATTGGTGGAGTTGGAAAGACAGCTATAGTTAAGAGTGTTTTTAACCAGAACTTTTATGAATTTGAAGGAAAGAGCTTCCTGTCAAATTTTAGATCAAAACATATAGTTTGCCTACAGAGGCAACTTCTTTCCGACATCCTAAAAAAGACTGTTGATGAGATAAATGATGAAGATGAAGGAATTCTGAAGATTAAGGATGCATTATGTTGCAGAAGAACTCTTATTGTTCTAGATGATGTGGACAAAAGGGACCAATTCAATAAAATCATTGGCATGCAAAATTGGCTTCGTAAAGGAAGTAAAATCATTGTAACAACCAGAAATAAGGGTCTGTTTTCAGCTAATGATATTGAGTGGTTCGAGTGCAAAGTCGAACCTTTGGATAACAAAAAATCACTTGAGCTTTTCAGTTGGAATGCCTTTGGACAAGCTGACCCTGTTGATGGTTTTGTAGAAGACTCTTGGAGAATAGTACATCATTGTAATGGACTTCCATTAGCTCTTGGAGTTATTGGCTCTTCATTGTCCGGAAAAGGAAGAGAAATATGGGAAAGCGCATTACAACAAATGGAAGTGTTCCTAATTTGAAGTTCAAAAGGTTCTTCGAATAAGTTACGACTTTCTTGATGGTGATTATCCAAGAACTTATTCCTTGATATCGCATGTTTCTTCAATGGAATGGATGTGGATGATGCAGTTAGGATACTGGATGGGCTCGATAAAGGTGCAAGATTTGGGATTGACAATCTCATCGATAGATGTCTTGTTGAAATCAACAGTGATCAAAGGTTGTGGATGCATCAACTAGTAAGAGATATGGGTAGGGAAATTGCTCGTCAAGAATCACCCAAATGGCAAAGAATATGGCATCATGGGGATGCTTTTACAGTTTTGAAAGGAACTACTGTAAGTAGCTAAATTTTTTTAAATGTCTACTTAAATGGTTTGTGGTGCCTTGACATATTCATTCATCTACTTTCCTTTCTCATGTACTTTTAATATTATTATGCAGGATGCTGAAAAAATGCGTGGCCTTACCATTGATATGCATTCATTAATGGAATATCATTATGCAGAAGTTGTCTGTACTGATTCAATGGTTTGTCGCAAGCGCCGCAGGCTTAACTTCTTTCAACAATGGCTTTCCGATTTTCCCGATGGGGAAAAATTACAAACTAGCCAAACAAGTTTGTTTCCCATCCTTAGCACGGATGCTTTTAGAAAGATGCCAGATGTAAAATTTCTCCAGCTAAACTACACTAATTTTCATGGAAGTTTTGAGCACTTTCCCAAGAATTTGATATGGTTATGTTGGCATGGATTGTCTTGGAGCTCCATACCAAATCACATATGCTTGGAGAAGCTGGTGGTTCTTGATCTATCCAGAAGCTGTCTAGTTGATGCTTGGAAAGGCAAACGGTATGTATCAAGTCTCTCTATAGCTATCTCTCTCGTTTTCAATTGATAACAACTAAATTCATGTATTTTAACAGTTTCTTCCAAAATTGAAAATTCTTGATCTCCGTCATGCTCGTGATCTCATTAGAACCCCAGACTTCTCGAGTCTCCCAGCCCTTGAAAAGCTAATACTTGAAGACTGCATCCGTTTGGTTCAAATTCACGAATCTATTGGTGATTTACAAAGATTGTTGATCTTAAATCTAAGAAATTGTACAAGTCTTATGGAGCTTCCAGAAGAAATGAGTAGATTGAATTCACTTCAAGAGCTGGTTTTAGATGGTTGCTCAAATCTTAATAGCCTAAATATGGAGTTAGAGCATCATCAGGGGCGCAAGTTGCTTCAAAGTGATGGAATTGTTGCAATTACATCATTCATTTCATCTCTTCCATTGAAGCTATTCTTTCCCTCTAGGTTTTCAACGAGGAAAATGTTGAGATTTACCTCGTTTTCAATGCCACGCTTCTTGGAGAGTCTAGATTTAAGTGGAACTCCAATTCGTTTTCTTCCAGAAAGCATCAAGGATCTTGGTCTACTCAGACACCTATATTTAAGAAATTGCAAAATGCTTCAGACACTCCCAGAGCTTCCATCCCATTTGTGTTCGTTAGATGTGTCTTTTTGCTCTTCACTGCAAAGACTTGCAAATCTGTTCACAAGGTTTTACGAGGAGGAAGAAGAGGATAAATGGCTAATTCAGAATGAGTTTGTAGATAACTTTTCATTCAAAATATCCTCACCTCCTGCGCACCGGATATGTGGCTTTATTCTGTTCTCAAGGTTTTGTATGACGTCAGGGTACAGTGACTCTAGTCATGTTTATCTTGAAATCAGAAACAATACCAGTGGTCGATCCTTGCGTCGTCAAGCCTCTTTCTTCCCTATGAGTTACAAGCGTGGTGTTCGTGAATTCCAATCGCTAATGCACATGAAATTAGGGGTCGATGGTCCTGCATTTGATAATGGTGATGACGTGAGTATTTCAGTGCGTCTACAAGATCCAGCTTTTCAAATAAGGACGATTGGTGTCCAATGGTTGCATGAAGAGGAAGGAAATGATGATGATATCCAATCAAAGGATGATTATTATTGTGCTTTCCATGGTAAATGCAGTACTGGCAATTTCGCTTGGTGGTGTTTTGCAAAGGTCTAGAACTTGTATTATTTTAGGCTTCATTAAGTAGAGGTTTGCTTTTTTAGATTTCAACCGTAAAATGAAAAAAAGCTCCAAAGCTTTTGAAATAGTTCTCTTTTTTTCTTTTTTCTTTTTTCTTGAAAAGCTTATCATGAAATAGTTTTGTATCTCTAGTAATCTTCCTCCTTTCTTTGTCTAGCATGAGATCTTTTATTTATAAATATTTACAAGGGCTTTCATATTAAAAAATGTAATATGATATTATTTTATTAATTAATTTTTATTTATAAAATCTTATATTTATAATAAGATGTATTAAATATCTTATTTTATGTGTCAATTTTCTATTGACCAAAATATATGTAAAGGTCCATTTTTTTCATGTTATTTTATCTATTTTATTTCATCTTTTTATGTAAAAATAAAAATAACACATGGTGAAATTTGATTGGTAATTTTTTTTTTGTTTCTATATATATCCTCACAGGATAAGTTCACTTGTAATAAAAAATAAATAGGCATGTCTTTAAAATATAATTGAGAGGGTTTTATAATGTGAATATATTTCATTTTAATTAAAAATTGAATTGATTTTATTAAATTTTCACAATAAATTAATATAAATATTTTTATTGTAAAAATAAAATATAATAATCATCAAAATTAGAAATTTAAAAATTAGTTTTGATTGAAAATTATCAAATTAAAAGATAGAATTAAAATTCAATAACAAAAGTGGAAATCGTAAAATTTTCTATAGTAGCCAACAACTTTGACTGCCTACCTATGAGACTCTTTCTTTTCATAAAAAAAAAAACAATTACTTTGAGATCTTGGTTTGAAAGTCTCGTTATCCTGAATCAAAATACGCAATCTGTTCATGATTTCGATTAATGATGGATGCAATTGAATCAGTTTTCATATACCAGCACTGCACTGTCACCCATGACCTCAAACATTATGAGGATCTTGGAATGTGTTTTCATTTCCCTGGTTTTTGACAGCAACAGTTGTTCTAGGAGACGCGAAAGCCACAAAGTTCTAACCACTTGGACTTTTTAATGGTTGGCTGTTGGAGCTATATCATGGCATGCTCTGTTGATTTACCCAACCCATTCTCCTGATGCAAGATCAAGTGCTAAAAGTATTCCAGGTTTAAATCTTCAAGAAATTGCTGAGTATGTCTGAGGAGAAATAGACCGCAACCTCATCTTGTAGAGCATGACCAACGCCACAGTGCTGTGGTTTTGTGTAGACCCTCACAAACCCCATCTTTGCTTCTTTTTTAAGAACTGTGTTAATGATAATTCAATGTATAGCTCTAACAGTTTGTTATTCATTAGGACTCGGTAGCTGCAATAGTTTGTAATCTTAAAGAATTGGTCTCCCTGCAAAGTATAGAAATCAGTTAGGATTTGTATTTATATATATGTCTTCTATTAATAATATCAGTAAGCAATTCTCTTTCAAAGCTTCAGCTCCATCATGGTATCAGAGCGTCTCTGATCATTTATTCAATTTTTTTTTTCTTCCCTTTCTTCTTCGGTTCTGTTCCTCCCTCTTCCCCATAACCATGTCGGTTTCAATTCCATCAAACACAGAAAACCACCTTATCACCATAAACACAGCTGCTCAAGCTCCTCTCAAACTCACCTCTTCCAACTATGCTTCCTGGAAAATTCAGTTTGAAACACTTTTTATTGGCTATGATCTCCTTGGTTACATAGATGGCTCAAAATTGTGTCCTTCACCAACTCTTATAACAGATGATATCACTGTTCCTAAGCCTGCATATAGTCTCTGGGTTAGGCAAGATCAACTCCTTTTGAATGCCATCGTTGGCAGCCTTTCTCCTTCACTTATCTCCTTGGTAGCCCGCACCACTTCTTCTCATGATGCATGGCATGTTCTTGCCACAACATATGCAAAACCATCCCATGGACGTATCCGCCAGGTGAAAACCAGTTAAATAATCTCACAAAAGGTTCTATGAGTATCACAGATTTTGTCTGCTTCATCAAAGCACTATCTGACGAACTTGTTGTTCTTGGTGCTTCCATGGACACTGATGATCTTACTGAACAAATTCTCAACGGTTTAGATGAAGATTACATAGAACTTGTTCGGGCTGTCCAAGCTCGCAAAGCTGCTATCTCCTTTGATGAACTACATGAGAAGCTTCTCTTGTTTGAAGCATCACTTTAAACACGGTCACACTTCTCCCGTCTTGGTACTATTACTGCCAACTCCTTCACTAAGAACTCAAGCAACAATAATTGACGACCCTTAAAAACCAACTGGCGCCCATCCTCTTCTCCTATTGGGAACAATTTTCATTCCCCATCCATCGCCAACTTTCGACCTGCCACGTTTCCCAATCAGGTCAGAAATAGTTGTTTGCCTACACGTCCTTATTTGGGCCATTGCCAGATATGTGGCACTCAAGGGCATACTCCTAAACGTTGTCCCTCCTTTCATTTAGTTCCTGTTTGTCGCATCCGACATTGCGACGGCCTTAAAAATAATTAAATTTTTTGGAAAAGAATGGATTTCTGGCATCCTATTCTTTGATGGGGGATATTCTTGTTTAAGGAGTCGCCACCTAGTATTATGGTCACTAGGAACCTTAACTGGTTAACAGAGATTCTATGGTTCGGGATTGGTTACGTAAAAGGGAAGATATTATCACCCCTTAAACGTTCTGCCTGAGGCAGGCTGCATTGCTAGTTTCGTCTTAAATTGTTAAATGTTTATTAGTTTACGATATGATAATTTGCTTATAATATTCCTGACTCTAGCGCCAGTGAATATTCGATTACGGATATTTCCAACTCTAGCGTTGGTAAATATTACGTAGGTATCAAAATAAATAAATTTAAATCATCATTTATTTTTTATATTCCTGACTCTGGCGTTAGTGAATAAACAAATAAAAATTAAATTTTTTTACACATACGCATTATTTTTATTCAACTACGGATATTTCCGACTCTAGTGTTGGTAAATATTACATAGGTATCAAAATAAATAAATTTAAATCATTATTTTTTATATTCCTGACTCTGGCGTCAGTGAATAAACAAATAAAAAATCAATTTATTTTGTACGCATACGTATTATTTTTATTTTTTAATGTAGCTAAATAAAAACAAAACAAAAAATAAAATAAAATAAATTTACATTAGTATTTTTTATTCCTAACTCTGGCGTCAGTGAATATACCAAATAAATTTATTTTATTTTATCTTATATTATTTTTTTTGCACGCACATTTTTTATTCTTATATAACTTAATAAAACACAATGAAATAAATTTGAATTGGTATTTTTATTGTGACTCTGACATCAATGAATAAAAAAAAACAATAAATTCATATATTTTTTTTTTACATACACAATTTTTATTATATATTATTTTATTTATATTTTGGGCTGGGCTAGACCCAGCCAGCCCAGCCCAGTCACTAGCCCAAGCCAGTGACCGACTGGGCCAAAAAAATAAAAACACGCGTGAATTGTTCACGCATGCACGAACAATGTGTGAAGGTAATTAATTAAATTACCTTCACACAGTGTTCTTGTAACATTAACAATTGCATTTTGAAATGAAGATACGAAGGGGATGAAGTCATACCTGCTTCTGGAGACGATGAAGAAGGCTGCGATGCTGGTGGCTGCTGCTCTCGTTCGACTGCTTTCTATTCTCTCCCCGCTGTGATCCCTTGTCTGTGCTTTCCTTCTTGATTTCTCAGTAGCTTTTCAAACTACAAAGAAGATGCCGGTTTTTTTCTTTGTTTGCAGGTACGAGGACAATTTCAAGGATAATTCTCCTCACTGTGTGTTTCCCTCTTGTTCGTTCTCCCTGTTTTGTTATCTGCCTCTCCGTTTTGTCTCTGGTTTTCGGCTATTGTTCCCTCTGGTTTCGGTCTCTGTTTCTGCTCCTTGATTTTTCGCAGTTCTTCCTTTCCCAGTTTTTTTTCTCGTCCTCTGTCTCCTGGTCTTTTTTCCACCAGTTTTCCAGTTTTTCTTCCTTTTTTTTTCTCCTCTGTTGCTGACTCTCCTCCTCTCCCTGTGAATTTGTGTTTTTTTTTTTACTCTGTATTTCTGCTCTGTTTTTTTTAGCTCCAGATCCTCGTCCCCCCCTCTGCGTTCTGTTTCTTCACCCCTTTTTTATAAGGCTAGAGATCTTCAAAAACCGTCTCCTTCACGACCGGGATCGTGGCAGAAGACATGGCCTGTTGAATCGGATGCACTGATTTTCCTGTTGAATCGGCTGCCCTGGCGAAATGGAAGGGATGACGAACAGTATTATTGCAAACGGCGTCGTTTGTGTGCTTGAGGTATTTTTTCACTTTGGTCCCTGGACGTTTTAAACTTCACAATTGAGATCTTAATCATCAATAATCAATTTCTATTTGTACCCTTGGATTAATTCAATTGAATCCTTGATTTATAGTGTCATTTACACAACAGTCCTGGGTTTTTGGACTATTCAATTTGGTCCTTGGACTTTAATTTTATAGCAATTTTTCCTTGAATCAGCTCCAAACTTTGGTATTTCTTCAATTACACCCCTGATTCCTTTAATTAATTAAATCAAAGTTTAATTAAGTCCTCAAACTCATTAATTCTTCAATTAAACTCTTGATTTCATTAGTTAAAAATCATCTAAATTTTAATTAAATCAATTCTCCAATTAAGCCCTTGATTTAATTAATTAAACTAGTCAAGAGTTTAATTAAATTTTTAAACTTCCAATCGTGTTGTCCTTAACCCAAATTTTAATTCACTCTTCATTTATTTTATTTTTACTTGTTTTTCATCATTTTTTAAAAATAAAATAATAAAAAAATAAAAAATAAAAAATAAATAAAAAAGGTCAAAATTGGGTTATGACAGTTGCCCCCTCTTTATAATATTTACTATGCAACGATATTAGAAAATTTCATTTTCTTTTAGCTTTGTGTAGTAAATTTATAAAGAAAATTAGATAAAGAAAGAACTTTTGCTTCTTTTTTTTATTTTTTAGTTTTGAAAACAGTAGATTGACACATGACCTTTACAGAGAGATGTAGAAATCAAGAAACAAGTCATTTGGGAGACGAACTATTTTTTTTGTTTTTTTTTTTTTGAAATGGATCAAATTGTTTTGGGCAACCTGCCCAATGATAAAAGAAACGTGAAGAATTTCATGAGTGGTCTAATTGTTCCAGGTGACCTGCTCGATGAAGAATAAAAATACGAGGAATTTTTTTTTTTGTGATGGTATATTGTAATGGGTTACCTGCCCAGTATAAGGTGGTATATTGTAATGGGTTACCAGCCTAATATAGGATGATTTATTGTAATGAGTTACCGGCCTAGTTGGTCACATTGTAATGGGTTACCTGCCTAGTGGAAAAATACGAGGATTTTTCAGGATGGTACATTGTAATGGGTTACCAGCCCAGATGGTCACATTGTAATGGGTTACCGGCCCAGTTGGTCACATTGTAATGGGTTACCTGCCCAGTGGAAAAATACGAGGACTTTTTTTTTTAAATAAGACATGATAGGGCTCGAAGGCGCATTATTCAATAGATGGAAGCTTGAAGGAAATGAGGGCTTGAAGGCGCACTCAAAAGAAGGTATGATAGGAAATGCACTACCTTTGATGGTTGAGGGCTCGAAGGCGCGCTCGAAAAGAAATAAGATGAGGGCTCGAAGGCGCGCTCGAAAAGAAATAAGATGAGGGCTCAAAGGCACGCTCGAATGGAGATAAGACGAGGGCTTGAAGACGCGCTCGAACAGAGGTAGGATAGGAAATGCACTACCTTTGATGGTCGAGGGCTCAAAGGCGCGCTCGAATGGAGATAAGACGAGGGCTCAAAGGTGCGCTCGAATGGAGATAGGATAGGAAATGCACTACCTATGATGGTCGAGGGCTCGAAGGCGCGCTCAAATGGAGGTAGGATAGGAAATGCACTACCTATGATGGTCGAGGGCTCGAAGGCGCGCTCGAAAAGAACTCAAAAGGAGGTAGGATAGGAAATGAACTACCTTAGGAGTGGAAACTGAAAGGTGGTGGAATAATAGAGAGATTTTTCAGGTGGCCTAATTCTCATGGGCGGCCTGCCCAGGTTGAAAAATTCTCAAAAGTGAAAATTTTCAACAGCAATTTCGATCTTTGGCCATTTCAAGTTGGCCTTCCACTTGATAGATTCCGTTGGAATTTTCTTATATGAAATTTGAAAAACTCATTGTCCAATATCTCAAAGTTTAGATGATATGCATATATCTTTACCTGATTTGAAATATAGACCCCCATTTCTTCACAATCTTCTTGTTGATTGGTTGGTGAGATCTTGCTATCTGATTTAAGTTATCTTTGTCGTTTAGCTTTCTAGCCCACTCGAGTTAGCCCATGTAAAATCTATTTTCAAATTTGTTTGTATAATTCAGCATTTGTGGTGCCCATTGTGACCCACTTGCTTGCTAAAGATTTTCTGATTCGTCAAATAATTTGAGATGACCACTCATTACTCCTCGTTTCACTGCTACAAACATTCGATGTCACTTACTGAAAGGATCGAGCTGTCTTTTGTAAACCAAAATGCCCCCTTGTCTGGTTGTAGGAAATTGCCATCTCCTTTTCTAGAATTTTTCCTTCTAAACACAATGTTTCCCCCTTGTATTGGTTATTGGCCTTAAGTGTGCTTCTGTCAGCGACTTAGACAAATAAAGGTTTTAAGAGGCCATTCTCTCATTTATCTCCTTTTCAGTTTGGTGGAGGAATATGGGTCTAGAATGAATCTTGAAATCTTGATCTTGCATTTTGAAAACAAAAATTATTTTGATGTGAGTCCAATAACAATTTGCTTTTGAAATCTTGCAACTCCTTGGTTATTTTCTTTCTTGGAAAAGAGATTATTTGCTCTTGTGTTTGGCAATGAGGTCTTTGGTGAAAATATGTCATGATATTATGACCTTTTGTTTTTATAAGTTTTCAGAGTGGAGGGCTCGAGAAAAAGCTCGAGGTTTTGTATGAGAAAAACTTGTCTCTTTTTGAACATTTATTTTTATTAGCATGAATAATAATGAGTAGTTTATTCTTGATGTCATGAATCTTATGAAAACGTATTCTTTGCATTTTGAGAGCATTGTTTATTGTTCTAGATTGCTTGCTTGCTTGATTAGAAAGGACTTCTACAGGCACGTAACGTAGGCTGTGGTTTTTGGCTATGAAAGAAAATGATTCATAAGGCTTAAAGAGTGTTTCAGGGCTTCAAAGACCGAGGATCACTATCAAAAGTTTGACTATTGATGTCATTCATATTTTCTTTTGCCACTCTTTTTTGATTTGTGATTAGTACTTAAAAGTGCATGTTTATCAAGGTTTTATATCATCATTTTGCACTTGAAGTATCAATAACTCCTTAACTAAAGCATGTTTTATAATAACAAGTTTGATATTATAAGATACCTTAATTTATGGTAAATACTCATTTTAAATGCAGGACTATCACATAAATAAAAGGATTGATTGATGAGTTTAAGCATTGAAAGTTAAAGGACAAAGAGATGACCAAACTTAGAAAAGAGATGTCGGTGCAGTCCAAACCGGAACATTGCTCAGTAATTGGATCATATCTGGAGCTCTAGATTTCTGATTTAGGTCCACTTTATATGGATGGAAAGGTAAGACAAAGGCCTACAACTTTCATGAGGAGCCCAAGATTTGAAAAGGTCTTTTTGAAGTCCAAATGAAAGGAACAACGAAGAAGTCCGAAGCTGTCCTATAGCCCAAACACTATTTAGTGTTCAGCCCATATCTTGAGTTCTAGAAGTCCAAATGACCTCATCTTTTTTTTGTTGGAAAGCTGAGACAATTTCCTAGAACATTCTTGAGGATTCTGGGCAAATTATGATGTTAGCAATGACGTCTTGATCAGACAAGAAGATAAGGATTGTTATCTAGTCAAGATGTGGCCACCCACTCATCAATTAGTCAACAAATCAATAGTTCCAAATTTTGGCCTATAAAAGGAGGCACTTACCATGTATTGAGGCATCTTGGTGTTCAGATCAAGATCATGCTCTTGCTTTCTCTCTTTGTATTGCTTATGTCTTGCTTTCATTAATATCAAGTTTATGCACTTCATTTCCTTTCCTTTGTCTAGTTAACTTCTTTCTCATTTATGTTCTTGTCTTGCTCATTTATGTTTCTTTCTTTTATTATGTCTAGCTAAGTTAATTATGTCAAGGTGAAAAGGGTACACTAATGGTGTAAGAACAAGTATAATATAAACTTAACATGGACCTTAACGTTGGATACTAACATGTTTTATATTTGTTATCTTGTTCACTTTAATACTTTGCTTGTTAAATGGTTAATCTAGATTTATGTTGTATAACACTTGGTACAACAAATACTTGGCACTTTCATAGCCCATACTGTATGGTTTAACCGACACCTGAGCTATGAAAGGAACTTGATTTGTTGTTAACATAAGTTATAATCATGAATGCCTGCCAACATTTACAAGTATTAGCTTTATTCGAATAAGATAATTAATGTAATCATGTTAACAATTTATAATCTGATTGGAACCTCCTTTATGTGTGGTTTCCAATTGAGTAATAAGAGTTTATATTATACTTGTTTGAAGTACCATTAGTGGATCCTCTAACCTTGACATTTGTTTTTATCATTGTTTAATCCTTACGTTAATCTTTTATCTCAAAGTTCTCATTAATTTCTTCATCTTCTGTTATTATTATTATTATATATTATTATTATTATTTACATTCTGTTTATATTATATAATATATATATTTGATCTTTTCATAAAGTCAGTATATAGGCTGGAAACCTGTGACCCGATCTTTAGATCATTCTCAGGTATAACAACGCCACGTACTGAGTATTATTATATTGTTATTTATTGTTGTTTGTTGTTGTTGTTGTTGTTGTTGTCTTGTTATTTATAATTTATACAATTAACCTCTCTGTGGTTCGACCCCGGTCTTGCCGGGTTATTTATTACTTCGACACTCCTGCACTTGGGAAAAGACATCAAGCTTTTGGTCGTGTCAAGTTTTTGGCGCCGTTGCCGGGGAGGTAAATTCTTGTATAAATTATAATATTTAATTTATTTTCTCTTTTCACTTTTCATTTTATCTATTTTTGTTTCCTTTGTTTTGTTTTGTTTCTTTTTCTTCTATTTTCTTTTCTTGCTTTTATTCTCTTCTTACACGTGCATGAGAGTTTGGTCACGTACATTAAGTGGTAGACTTTGTAGGGTATCCTCATCATTTTCAGAAAATATGGCCGAAGAAGATAATCAATCACTTCATAATGAGAATAATGAGAATAACCGTATGAGAACACTTAGAGACCACATGAATCCCACAAGAACAAGTGCACCCTCATGCATAGTTTTCCCTCCTGATGCATCTCATTTTAATTTTAAGCCAGGCATTATTCAACTTTTACCATCTTTTCATGGCTTAGACTTAGAAAATCCATACTTGCATTTAAGGGAATTTGAGGAGGTCTGTAATACCTATAATGACTCAAATTGTAGCATGAACACCATTCGATTAAAGCTTTTTCCTTTTTCATTAAAAGATAAAGCTAAAACATGGCTACAAAATTTGAGACCAGGATCCATTCGTGCTTGGGATGATATGCAACAACAATTTTTAAAGAAGTTTTTTCCATCTCACAGAACAAACTCTTTCAAAAGACAAATCATCACTTTCACTCAAAAGCCAGGAGAAACATTTTACCAATGTTGGGATAGGTATCGAGATTTGCTTAATACTTGCCCACATCATGGTTTTGAAACATGGAGATTGGTTTCACATTTTTATGAAGGTTTAACACCTAGAGATAGGCAAATGGTTGAATTGATGTGCAATGGAACCTTTGAAGATAAAGACCCTAATGAAGCAATGGAGTACCTAGACTTGCTAGCCGAAAATGCTCAAAATTGGGACACCACAGGTACTTATGAGGCACCAAGTAAAACTCAACCTCATACATCTAGTGGAGGTATGCACAACCTTAGGGAAGATCATGACCTCCAAGCCAAGTTTGCATCTTTAGCTAGAAAAGTCGAGGCACTAGAATTAAAAAGAGTGGTCAATTAAAATCTGTTCAAGACATTGTGTGTCAAATCTGTGAAACAAATGAGCACAACAAAGATTGTCCAACTTTGCCTTCTTTCAAGGAATGCCTCCATGAACAAGCCCATGCTTTAAACAGTTTCCAAAGACCCAACCATAACCCATACTCACAAACATATAACCTGGTTGGAGAAATCACCCAAATTTTAGTTGGAAGAGTGATAGCAACAATGCACAAACTTCACACCACCGTTTCAAGCACACCATAATTTCCAAAATTCTCATGGATATGCACCTCCTTATGCTCCACCTCCTAGAAGAAATTTGAGGAAACATTGCATGCATTCATTGAAAAGCAGGAGACAATCAACACTCAACTTGCTCAAAGCATGACCGATTTTAAAGATGCTCTTGCAAAATTAACATCTGCTCTCAGTTTCCAAGAGAAAGGTAAGTTTCCTTCTCAACCACAGCAAAATCCAAAGGGGCAATACAATGCAAATGCAAGTAGTTCTGGAAGCCAACACATGGATCAAGTCAAATCAGTCATCACTCTTCGTAGTGGTAAGGTTATTGAAAAACCTATTCTTGAACCTTGTGAGAAAGATGATGAGTCTATCTCTGAGGGTAAGGAAGGGGTTGAACCTGAACATTGCAAAGAAAAGGCTGATTCCCCGCCAGCACTTCCATTTCCTCATGCCATGACCAAACAAAGGAAAGTCAATCACAACTCTGAAATCTTTGAAATTTTCAAACAGGTAAGGATCAATATACCTTTGTTGGATGCTATTAAACAGGTTCCTTCCTATGCTAAATTTTTGAAAGATCTGTGCACTGTGAAGAGAAAACTGAATGTGAAAAAGAAAGCCTTTTTAGCCGAACAAGTAAGTGCCATTCTTCAGAACAATAATGCTTTGAAATATAAAGACCCTGGTTGTCCTACAATTTCTTGCTTTATTGGAGAACATAAAATTGAAAGAGCCTTACTTGATCTTGGAGCTAGTGTGAATTTACTTCCATATTCAGTTTTTCAGAGTCTCAATCTAGGTGAGTTAAAACCAACCTCTGTAACTCTTTTACTTGCCGATAGATCTGTAAAAGTGCCTAGAGGAATAATTGAAGATGTGTTAGTACAAGTCGATAAATTCATTTATCCTGTGGATTTTATTGTCTTGGACACGCAACCTGTTGAAGCATGTAATTCATTTCCTATTATTTTAGGACGTCCGTTTCTTGCAACTTCTAATGCATTGATTAATTGTAGGAATGGACTGATGAAGCTATCATTTGGAAACATGACATTGGAGATGAATATTTTCAACATTTGCAAGCAACCTGGAGATGATAATGATTTACAAGAAGTAGATCTTATTGAAGAATTAGTTCATGATCAACTTGAATCTACTTTGAGTAAAATTGAGTTGGATAAATCTGAAGATTTGAAAATGATTTATTCTCAGGAAGAAATCACGGATGAAAAAGGCACCAAAAATATTGATGCCGATCTTTTGTCAAGAGTGACAACAGATTTGACATCTGACATCCCACCAATCGATGCTTACTCTCCTGACGAATCCTTACTTTCTCATTGTTCAATGCCTTGGTCTGCTAAAAATATCAATTTTCTTGCAACAGGAGATTTGCCAGCTCACTGGAGTATCGAAGACAAAGGAAAGTTTTTGAACAAGTGAAGAACTCTTTTATTTGGATGACCCTTACTTATTCAAAAATTGTCCTGATCAATTATTTCAAAAATGCATTCCCGACAATGAGGTAAGTGGTGTCATTAAACTTTGTCATTCTGAGGCATGTGGGAGTCATTTATCGTCAAAAAGGACGATTGCAAAAATCTTACAATCTGGATTCTATTGGCCCACCATGTTCAAGGACACACATGCATTCTGCAAAACTTGTGAAAATTGTCAAAAAGTTGATACTGGTCAAAACGTTTTGCCTTATAATTCTCGACTCCATTTATTTCCTGAAAAAATAAGATCACAATGGAGCAGTCCATTTATTTTGAAACATGTGTATCCTTATGGGGCCCTTGATATTGAGAATCCAAAGAATGACAATGTTTTGAAGGTAAATAGACATCGTTTGAAAGCTTACTTTGATGAGTTTCCTAGTGAAAATGAATCCATTGGTTTGAATGATCTTGTAGATAAAGGTTGATTATTTTGTTTTTCTCACATTGTTTTGTGTTTTGTTGTATTTATTGTTTTGCTAGTCTCTCTTTCACCCCGGTCAAATGGCGGATAACGGTACTCCGTGACTTAAGTCGGTTCTTTCAGTTTCCCAAATAACTGATATCTGTATATATTTGTACAATTCTTAGCTCTTTCTCCCTTCTTTGAATCTCTTCTCCAATTCTCTTTTGAAAATGGACACCACTCTTGAAAAGTTGAAAAGGTATTTTCCCGCTTTGCCTCCAAATGCGATTAATAAAATTTATCGTGCTAGGTGTGAAAGATTACGGTTGTTAATGAATCATGGAATTCCTGAAGATATTCGCTGGCTAATTGAAGCAAAGGTCCGATTATCAGGTGAGTCCTCCAATTCTTTCATTTCACACATGCCTGGAACAGGTAAAAGCACTTTTGCAAAGAAACGTCGTGCAAAACGACTGAAAGTCTGTCACAGATGTGCCAGATGGACTTGTAATGCAACATGTCGTTCTTTAGGAATGGTATCTGTAAACCGTGAAGATAAGATACAATTCATTAAGGATGGCCTGAGTAAGGGGTCTTTAGATAATCTTTTGTTGACCCTTGAGACGCATCCTAGTGGAGATGTGCATCGTGTAATTCATGATTTATGGCCACAATTCCATAAAGAACATGATCGACTTAGTCTTGGGAATCTGACTAAAAAAGACCCTGTTTGCCAGTTTTTAAGAAAACTGGATGGGAAGCCTATCCCCGACCCATAGAGGGCGTTTAAGCCGTTCTTGGACGTAAAACCAAGGGAAGATGTGAGCCACAATCACAACTACCTGTACATACATGCTTTTTCAAAATAAATAATTAATAAAGAGAGAGAGAGAGAGAGAGTTTGTGAGACTACAGCTGGCCTACATATAGGTGGTATGATTGCATTTTCACTTTTTCATCTATAAATTCTTCTCTTCCTTCCCTTCATTTCTACTCATCCCATATATTCATCAAATATAGAAGTGTGTAGAAATGGCAGGTTCCTCAAGTCATCATATAAGAAATATTTGTGTTTTCGGTGGATCCAGTTCTGGGAAAGAAAAAGAGTTTTTAGAATCAGCAAATCATCTTGGTCGGGTACTAGCTGAGAGAAAGATTCATTTAGTGTATGGGGGAGGTAGCCTTGGGTTAATGGGAGGTGTGTCAATGGCTGCATTTTTGGGAGGCAGTCAAGTTTTGGGGGTTGTCCCCAAAGCTTTAGCAAATGGGGACATCATTGGAAAAACAATTGGAGAAGAACTACAGGTCCCAACAATGTCTGACCGACTGAATACCATGTTTAACCATGCTGATGCCTTCATTGCCTTACCAGGTGGTCTGGGCACATTGGAAGAGATCTTTCATATTTCATCTTGGGCCCAACTGCACATTCACCATAAACCTATAGGTTTGTTAAATGTTAATGGTTTTTATGATAAGTTGCTGTCTTTCCTTGATCAAGCTGTGGAACAGGAATTTCTAACATCTTCGGCACGACAAATCATAATCTCTGCTGCTACTGCTGAACAATTGATTGACCAACTACAATCTTTCATCCCTGTCATTGATCCCTGCATGAGTCGCCTAGATTGGTCAACTAAGGAAAGCCGTAAAAAGCTTAGATTAGATTTGAGCCTTCATCTGTGAAACCTTGTGTCTTTTGGTTTTATTAATAGCATATTATTTTGTTTTGTTACTTCTTATGTTTATTTAAGTGTGTTTCAGGTTTGTCATTGTTCGCTGTTTCAGGTGATGTCTTCTATACTCTATCTTTCTACCTTCGAACATTGAGGACAATGTCTCGTTTTGGTTAGGGGGAGAGGGTAGTAGTTTAAAAAAAAAAATACTAACTTGCTAATTGTTTTTGCTATTATTAAAACCATTTGACAAAATTGTTATTAGGATGGCAGAGTATGGAATCAATTTTATTGACTCTAGAGACGCATCTTAGTAAGTTTCATTACCAAGGTCTATCATAATACTTCTTGAAATATTCAGGTTTACAAACTCTCACATTGTTATCACTTGATTCTGCTCCTATACTCATTTAACAAGTATTATTAAACCTTCATTTTCACACACACACTTTAACATATGATTGTGGGTTGCACATTGGATTAAATGGTTAATCTAGATTTATATTGTATAACACTTGGTACAACAAATACTTGGCACTTTCATAGCTCATACTGTATGGTATAACCGACACCTGAGCTATGAAAGGAACTTGATTTGTTGTTAACATAAGTTATAATCATGAATGCCTGCCAACATTTACAAGTATTAGCTTTATTCGAATAAGATAACTAACGTAATCATGTTAACAATTTATAATATGAATGGAACCTCCTTTATGTGTGGTTTTCAATTGAGTAATAAGAGTTTATATTATACTTGTTTGAAGTACCATTAGTGGATCCTCTAACCTTGACATTTGTTTTTATCATTGTTTAATCCTTACGTTAATCTTTCATCTCAAAGTTCTCATTAATTTCTTCATCTTCTGCTTTCATTATTATTATTATTATTATTATTATTATTTACATTCTGTTTATATTATATAATATATATATTTGATCTTTTCATAAACTCAGTATATAGGCTGGAAACCTGTGACCCGATCTTTAGATCATTCTCAGGTATAACAACGCCACGTATTGAGTATTATTATTATTGTTGTTGTTGTTGTCTTGTTATTTATAATTTATACAATTAACCTCTCTATGGTTCGACCCCGGTCTTGCCGGGCTATTTATTACTTCGACACTCCTGCACTTGGGAAAAGACATCAAGCTTTTAGTCGTGTCAATTTGCTACTTATTTTTTTCTTTTTCATTGCTTTGCTAGAGCATACTCACTTTATCTTAGTTATTAATTTTTTTTTATTTAGGCATGCCCCCTAGCATTTGAGTTTCTTGGGCTCTTTTTGCCTTTTGGCTTTCTCACGGCTTTATCATCTTTCTTGATCATTGAAATTTCACTTGCCCCCAGTGTTGGGTGTGACCTTAGTCGGGATTTTGTTTTATGAAAAAAAATTATTCAGGCTCAAAAAAAGGATTGCAAGGGATGTATTTATGTCAGAACGTGAAAGGAATAACAAAGATGGCCTTTCCTCATTTCAAGCACAAGCAGCTATGATCAATAAACTTTGACCTCATCTAGTATGATGGTTTGGTCTTTGCAAAGATGTATTCCATGAGTCATGAGCAACAAGTTCACTACATATCATTATTCATACATTTAAAAACACATGATTCAAGAGTCATAGGGTAAGGGTATTTATTCTCTTTTTTTTTTGGGTTTGGTCACCTCTATGATGGAGTTGCTTGATTCACTTGTCATTCTACAAGTAGAATGCCAAAAATATCATTTTTGAATAAACATCAAATTATTTTTGAAATCAAAATGCCAGATCAATTTTTCAAAACTCCAATAGGGAAACTGATTTTGGTAAGAGAGATGAATTGCGTCTATGAGATCGTGCAAGGCTTCAAAGATGTGTTTGTGAGTCTTTATAAGAAAACTCTCTCAAGAAAATGAATAATGATTGGGCGTAAACATGACTCAATGAAAAACTCATTATTTCATTGAAACTTTGGGAAAGAAGTTTAACAACAAAGAACTTATGCCAACATCTTGAGCTATGAATACTGACATGATAACACATAAAAGGGCTAAACATTTAGATATCATTGATTGGAATTTCTGGAATCTTTCAATCATTCATTCTCCTCAACAAGGGCATCTTTTCAACAATCAATTGAAATTATATGTAGATCATTCTCGACCTAATATCACCATAGCTTTATCTTCAAGATAATTGATTTCTGGGAGTCGGGTGTGAAGGAATTAGCTATAGAAATGATAAGTGCCTTGGCAATCAACTTCAGTGAAACTGTTCTTCTCCATCGGGTTAGCAATCTTACCTAACCCAATGGCTTGTTCAATCCTCTCAGCTATAACAACCAGGTTAGTGAAATGTTGTGCAGAGCTTCTGACCAAATATTCAAAGTACAGAGCTTTAAAGGTGTTGGAAAATAAACTGATCATCTCTTTTTCCAACATAGGAGGGTTAACTTGTGCAGCTACCTCACTCCATCTTCGGGCATATTCCATTATGGACTCTTTATTATCCTTCTCCATAGCTTGCAAGCTTAACCGATCAAGGCCCACATCTATATTGAACTTATAATGCCTTATAAAGGCATCAATTAAATCCTTCCACTTTTTAACCTTGGTATTGTCCAACCGCATATACCAAGTGAGGGCAGCATCACTCAAGCTGTCTTGAAAGAAATGAATCAGCAGTTTCTTATCATTAACAACCTCAGCCATTTTGTTGCAGTATGCTTTGAGATGAGTTATAGGGCACTGAGTTCCCGTATACTTAACAAATTCTGGCACTCTAAAATTTTTGGGAATGACAACGTGGGGCACCAAACACATCTCAGTAGCCTTTATATGATCATATAGGCGAATTCCCTCAAATGCCCTCATCCTTTACTCTAGGGCAATGAATTTGTTCAGATCATCTTCTTTTACCATCTTGCCCTTTTGAGATTCCTTCTCTGTAGAATCAATGGTTAATAGCGTTCTCGTGGGGTACGCTGGTTGGAAATGCATGGCTTGTTGAAAATCAAATGACAAACCGCTTACCCCTAGATTCTGTGAGGTGAAGGGATTTACAAGCATAAGACAAACATATGTGTTGCTTTTCTGGATTTGTCTCTCAAGGCCTGTTCAAGTAGACTAGTAAGCCTTACAACTTCTTCTTTAAGATTATCCACCTCTTTTTGGTGTTGGGCTTCCAACTGGGATCTTTCTTCGTTTTCCATTTGTCTTTTCTCAGATGATTGTTATAGGTAGGTTTTAATGGGGAACCTATATTTCAACCTGTAAATGTAAATCATGCAATTTGTCATAACCCAATTATGGGTTATTCCCCAAAAATAACTTCTTTTTCAAAATAAAAATAAAATAAAATAAAGGCTCGTAATATGGAGAAAGTAGGTCGGAGAATTAAGCTGCAATTTTTTGTACCCCATTATGCCCAAAAAAGGAGAAAACAATGCAAATTCAAGGTCAAATTAAATGATTATTGGACGAATTTGCATAAAAATTAAGTCCAAGGACATAATTAAATTTTTAATAGGCCAATTTCATTTAATCATGGGCCAATTTGAATTTTTAATTATGTTTAAGAATTAATTTGGGTCCAATTAAAGGATTTAACTAAGTGCAAGGACTTAATTATACTTTAAATGGGTCAAATTAATTTTATTTGAGGCTTAATTGGTAAAAAATTAAGTTTGGGAGCCTAATTTAGGCTTAATTGAGAATATTGAAATTTTAAGAGATCAAATTTAATTTTTACCAAGTAAATTGGTTGAATTAGGGGCCAAATTGGAAGCAATTGAAAGTTTATGGTCAATTAGGGGGCTCCATTGAACGAAATTGACAGATGGAGGACTTAAATGAATATTGGCCAAAAACTGTTCATTATCTTCTTCACTTTTTTCTGAAAAAAGCTGGTTTGGTTGCCTACTTTGCAGTTGCATTTAGTGTACCTACCAGCCACCAAAGTTGACAAATCTTGCACGAAAATGATCCCCCGAAGTTTCTCTACATATTAAAGTAAACAATTCAGTATGAATGCCAGCTAGACGGCGCCGGCCTAAACATGACCACTCAGGCAGCTTTTTTTGCAGAATTGACAACTCAGGATGCCTACTTTGAGCCAACGGTTGGGATCCTTCCCAACTAAATCAATGGCTAAAATTTTACCCCAGGGTAGACGAGATTACCCTCTTCCACCGCCTATAAATAGAAGCTCCATTGATGGTCTGAGAGAGGAGAAAATCGGGTCCAAAGTAAGCCAAAAAACTAGCCTTCCTTCCCCACTGCAGATTTTATTTTTCTGCTTCTTCTTCTTTCTTCCTCCGCCACAGGAAACCGACGCCATCAACATCTCTTCCTCCAGCTCCGCCTTGATCAAACAGAACCACCACGTGTTGCCAAGACCACCGGCCAGCCACCGCGAGCGTCTCTCTCCCCTCTGCAGATTTCTTCCTCTTCTAGCTGCAGCCGCTCCAGGCGATTCAGGTAGCTAACTCCACCGCCGTTTCCACCGCCGGCTTGAGGTCTTCCTCCCCCGCCAGCCAGCCATCACCGCCATACCAGGTGGTCTGCCACCCTTCCCCTGGTTCTTCGTCTTCTCCATGCAAGTCCCACTGTTTTGAATAGTGGAATGTGAATTATAATTCACGTTCCACTGTTCTTAAGTGAACGGTGGACATGAATTATAATTCACGTCCATTGTTCATGCAGTGGACATTTTTTTATAAAAAAAAAATCCAAAAATCAATTTAAAAAATTTGTGATTTTCTCAAATATTTTTCTATCTATTTTGCATAATATCGGGTTGTATATTTACATTGTAAAATACAAATCCGGTATTAAAATACCCGGTTTTCTCCAAAATATTTCAAAAAAAAAAAAATTTCAAAAGCATTTTCACAAATAAAAATATCTTATTGCATACGGCCAAATCCTAAAATTTTCCAATCATACTTTTCATATAAAAAAAAACTAAAACAAAAATTGCATCTTTTTCATGTTTTTTTTTTTTTTAAATCCAAAAATGGATATCGTAACCAGTTTATGATTATCCTTTAAGATTTGGAAAAAATGTCAAAAACCTTTTTCAATCATGTTTTTTAGGTTCTAGATGTAGACTTTAATATTTGTGTGGTGTAAAATTACACGATAAAGTACACCCTCAGGTATTAAACATACAAGGTGTAAATAAATGCGATGCTAAAATTCAGACTTTAGAACGGTTAGGATTTAACCCAATAAGGTAGAGATTCTCTCATGAAGAGAGATCTACCTTGAGCCTTAGAAAGACCAACAAAAAACAATCAAACAACAATGCAGCTTACCTTAGGTAGGGTGCACTGGGGGTGACGCATCTTCCCCTTGCACAACCAGTCCCTTACCCAGATTCTCGTAGACCATAGGTTCCTGGTGACCATAATACTAGGTGGCGACTCCTAAAAATTAATCATAATTTTATGATTAAATCCAAAAATCCTTCCCAACACACAACACAACTCACATCAGGTGGCACGACAAAGAACCTCCGCCGTCGCCAAACGACGTTGCGGCCCCCGCGACAGGATGGCGACTCCGCTGGGGAAAGCCATTTCTGGTTAGACTAAGCATTGATTGTTTGATTATTTTCCTTTTGTTGGTCTTTAATTTTAGCTCGTATTTTTATTACTTTAGCATACGAATAAACCCAATTCTAGGTTAGGTGGGGAGTAGCGATCTGCCTCATGACTTTCAGTCGGGGTTCAGATTCGTGAAACATCCAACTATGAGCTGAGTGTTTACTCGGTAATGGCGGTCACATTGTGCCCCAACCATTACTTGTAAACCCCTGCACTGCCTTCACGTAAGGTGGTCATTAGGCAGTTCATAGACCTTTTTAAGACCAGGTAGAAAGCCTACCCATCATGTAATGACCTAGAACCTTCCTTTAGAGTATGAACTCTCTTGTTAATCATTTTGCATGAGTTTTTGCCATTCATACCCAATGTGAATATACATACATTTTCATCCATACACATACATCAATTCATTGTAAATAACATACATACATGCAACATGTCAAAATATAGGTCCCCAAAGAGTCTACAACACCCAACTCTAAGCGAGAAACATGGAAGATGAAGAGCGTGCTCACTGTGACGCCCATAAGAGTTAGAGTCTCTGAAAGCAAGCGTGGCTCACCTCACTAGCTTACTCGAGCAAACACTTAGAAATGCCTCTGGTGAAGGTCATTCTAATCGGCCAGCTATTTTTGTTCAGCCTCCAGCAATAGCTCAACTTGAAGAAACAATGAGTGAACATGGTCAAGAACCTCCACACAATCCAGCATTTGTGCACTCAATGCCATCGGCACCAGCCCCTGTAGTCACAGATCCATTTTCCAATGAGTCCCATAAGACGAAGTCATCTGATGACATTGATAAGATGGCAGCGCTGGAAGCCCGAAATAGAGCCATTGAAGGGGTAGACTTGTATGATCCAGTACGGGCAGCAGAAATGTGTTTGGTCCTAAATGTGATTGTCCCAAAAAAGTTTCGTGTTCCTGAATTCATCAAATATACCGGAACACAATGCCCCCTGACTCATCTCAAATTCTATTGCAACAAAATGGCAGAAGTAGTACATGATGAAAAACTACTAATGCACTTTTTCCAGGATAGCTTAAGTGGGGCAGCATTGAGCTGGTATATGAGATTGGACAACACAAAGATCCAAAAATGGAAAGACTTGGTAGATGCTTTTGTCAAGCAATACAAGTACAATATGGACATTGCTCCTGATAGAACCAGTCTGTCCAATCTAGGGAAAGGGGACAAGGAAAGCATAAGGGAATATGCTCAAAGGTGGAGAGACCTAGCTACTCAAGTACATCCTCCGCTCCTAGATAAAGAGATGGTCACTCTGTTCGCCAATACGCTCAATGACCTATACTACGTGCATGTTATGGGTAGTTCGACCCATCAATTTACTTATGTTGTGGCAGTAGCTGAACGCATAGAACAAGGAATAAAGAGTGGTAGAATCTCCGCACCTATGGAAAAAAGGGGCTTCGAAGGTAAAAAGAAAGAGGTTGGCCATGTTGAGGGTAGGAAGAACCCATTCCAAAACTATCACACTTCACCCCAAATAGACAACATCAATTTCAACTCTTCTTTTCCTGCCAAAAAACCCGAGCCTCAAACCAAACACCAAAGAGCTCAAGAACAACTACCTCCATTACCATTGCCTTTAAATGAGATGTATCAAAAGCTACTAAGCATTGGGCGTATAGCTCCTGAACCCTTGACGCCTTTACAACCACCTTACCCAATTGGTACAAGCCAAGGTTGTTAATTCCGTTTTGGTAGGTGTTTCATTTTTTCAATTGGAATGGAATGTTTAAGTTTCAGAGTGTTTCGGCGTGCCGTTTCGGGGTTGTACTGTTCATATATATATATTCAACAAATATAATTCAAATTCAAGATAAATTAATTATAAATTATGCAATACAAACACAATGCCAAACAAATATAATTTTAAAATTTAAAATATTTCTAAATACTCAAGATTAAATAGATCTTTAACTTAAAGTAATTCAACTTAAACAAACTATCAAAATATTATGAAAGTAAAATGTTTAAAAAAATATATTTTAAATATAAACTTAGGTCAATGTTATTAAGTGGCTAATGGAATCTGAAGCATCCCTTGTTTTGATCAAATTCCTACAAAGTATAAACATGAAAAAAAAAAACATGAATATAAACCATATATATTAGTGATAAATCTAATTTTAAAAAATTAATATCATTATTAATGAAAATAGTAATAATAATTTTCAATATTATTATTAATATCATTGCTATTGAAAATAGTAATGAAAAAGAGTTTTTTTATAATCAGGTGGTTTAAGTTAATGAAATTGAGCAAGGTTCAATTTGATTCAATGGCTTTTCAAAAGCGGAACGAAACATGTGGAATGAAACCGGAACGTTTCGGGCAGAATTTAGCCGAAAAATCCGGAATAGACCGAGATTTAAAATGAGATGAAATTTGTTCCGTTTTGTTCCGTTTTTTAAATTGGTATGGAATGTTTCGGCCATTCCGGATGGAACAAAACGGAATTGACAACCTTGGTACAAGCCCGACCTCACTTGCGAATACCATGCTGGAGTCGCGGGACACAACATTCATACTTGCAGTGCCTTTAAGAAGAGGCTTATGCATATGATTAAAGCTGGATGGATCACCCTCGAAGGAACTCCAAACGTGAGTTTGAACCCTCTACCCAATCATGCTTCAGGTAGTGGATCGGTGAATGCACTAGAGGTGGAATGTTCCGAAAACATCAAATCATTGATGGTAGGAGCAAGGTGTGAAGAAGGCAGTGTGCACTCTCGAGGATAGAGGATAAAGTTTTCTTTTGTTTGATCATGTCTGTTTCAACCTGTTTTAGTTTTGTTGGCAATCTGGCTCATAATGCTACAAGACTCTCTGTTAAATGAGCCTTTCCTGTTAATAAAATCATGTGTTTTTCTATGTTCATGATGTGCTTCCATGCAAATAACATACTGAGCATACCCTTCACTCACAAAGCCACAAATTCTTTGGTGTTTTCTTTTCCCCTTTCAAAAAAAAAAAAACATGACCCCATGTTTTCACAAGGATTTTTGGGAAATCAAAGTTTTAATACAAGAACAAAAATCAAATTGGTGTTTGATCTAATAAACAAGTTCTGAAAATTCAAGTGATATCCTAACACTTAAAAAACCTGAAAAACAACCCAAACACCATGAGATAACTTCAAAGCTGAGTTTTGACTGCATGAATAATGAGAAACCATTTTTGCATATTCACATGTGAGAAAGCAAAGCTTGCCGATTTTGAATGAATGCATTTGAAATGAAGAAAGGCTATCTTTGATCATCCTTTCACAACGTCTAAAAATCCATTACAGTCCCTTTTTGAGCCTAATGCATATTTCTTGGAAAATAACCTTAACTAGGATCACACCCTACACTAGGGAGCAAGTGCAAAAAATCAATAATGACAAAAAATGCCCAAACAACCCTGGGGGCATAAAAAGTCCTCAAATGATAAAAGCGCCCAAACAACACTATAGAGCATGAAACGAAATCCTCATTAATCAAAAGTGTCCAAACAAAGCTGGGGGCATATAAGAGTTCCAAAAAGATTTGAGCGTGCCACAAAAATCACTAATATAATGATGCTCAAAACCAAAAGAAAAAGCCCAATATTGGGGGGCACTATGGATCATTTTGAAAATCAATTCCAGAAATTCAAGAAAAAAAATTTAGGATATAAGCACTAGTGATCCTTAGTCTTGAAATCCCTTAAACACCTTTTGAGCCTATAAATATCCTTTTTCTTCATAGCCAAGAGCCAAAACCTATGTTATGTACCCAATCAAGCCCTTTCTGATCAAACATGACCACTCAGGCAGCTTTTTCTGCAGAATTGACAACTCAGGATGCCTACTTTGAGCCAACGGTTGGGATCATTCCCAACTAAATCAATGGCTGAAATTTTACCCCGGGGTAGACGAGATTACCCTCTTCCACCGCCTATAAATAGAGGCTCCATTGATGGTTTGAGAGAGGAGAAAATCGGGTCCAAAGTAAGCCAAAAAACCAGCCTTCCTCCCCCACTGCAGATTTTATTTTTATTTTTCTGCTTCTTCTTCTTTCTTACTCCGCCACAGGAAACTGACGCCATCAACATCTCTTCCTCCAGCTCCGCCTTGATCAAGCAAAACCACCACGTGTTGCCAAGACCATCGGCCAGCCACCGCGAGCGTCTCTCTCCCCTTTGCAGATTTCTTCCTCTTCCAGCTACAGCCGCTCCAGGCGATTCAGGCAGCTAACTCCATCGTCGTTTCCACCGACGGCTTGAGGTCTTCCTCCCCCGCCAGTCAGCCAACACCGCCATACCAGGTGGTCTGCCACCCTTCCCCTAGTTCTTCGTCTTCCCCGTGCAAGTCCCACTGTTCTTAAGTGAACGGTGGACGTGAATTATAATTCACGTCCACTGTTCATGCAGTGGACATTTTTTTAAAAAAGAAAATCCAAAAATCAATTTAAATTTTTTTTTATTTTCTCAAATATTTTTCTATCTATTTTGCATAATATCGGGTTGTATATTTACATTGTAAAATACAAATCCGGTATTAAAATACCCGGTTTTCTCCAAAATATTTCAAAAAAAAAAAAATTCAAAAGCATTTTCACAAATAAAAATATCTTATTGCATACGGCCAAATCCTAAAATTTTCCAATCATACTTTTCATATACAAAAAAAAACTAAAACAAAAATTGCATCTTTTTCATGTTTTTTTTTTTTAAAATCCAAAAATGGATATCGTAACCAGTTTATGATTATCCATTAGGATTTGGCAAAAATGTCAAAAACCTTTTTCAATCATGTTTTTTAGGTTCTAGATGTAGACTTTAATATTTGTGTGGTGTAAAATTACACGATAAAGTACACCCTCAGGTATTAAAGATACAAGGTGTAAATAAATGCGATGCTAAAATTCAGACTTTAGAACGGTTAGGATTTAACCCAATAAGGTAGAGATTCTCTCATGAAGAGAGATCTACCTTGAGCCTTAGAAAGACCAACAAAAAACAATCAAACAACAATGCAGCTTACCTTAGGTAGGGTGCACTGAGGGTGACGCGTCTTCCCCTTGCACAACCATTCCCTTACCCAGATTCTTGCAGACCATAGATTTCTAGTGACTATAATACTAGGTGGTGACTCCTAAAAATTAATCATAATTTTATGATTAAATCCAAAAATCCTTCCCAACACACAACACAACTTACATCAGGAGGCACAACAAAGAGCCTTATGCAAAAATGTTGATTCAATTAAAAATGCGTATGAAATGTGGGCACGCCCTTCACGGGATAACAACCTAATAGGAAGATCCTAATTGTTGAGTGCATAAAGGGGTTGATCATTATCTAGTTTCAAATGGGTCTCTCGCATGCTTAGTGATCGTCCTTAAAAAGGTTGATATGAGGCTTACAAGTAGTGTGAAGATAGAGGCCCTGAGTAATCTCAGTTTGGCATATCGACCACTTCCAAGTAAACAATCAAGCGAAAGTTGGATGGTTTCACGAGTCTTACCCAGGCTAAAGCCATTGGGGTACCGTTACTCCCCCACTTATCTTAGGTTGTAAGGTGTGTGCTTTTAACGTGATGCATGACAATATAAACAAGGATGCATGCTAAAGCAGTAAAATGCAGGAAAAAAATAAACAAATAAGCACAACGTAACAAACATTATAGCAATTGACAAATAAAAGGCAAAGCTTAGTCCATTGGTCCTCAGTGGAGTTGCCATTCTGTCACACCCGACATCGCGGCGGCCTTAAAAATAATTAAATCTTTTGGAAAAGAATGGATTTCTGGCATCCTATTCTTTGATGGGGGATATTCTTGTTTAAGGAGTTGCCACCTAGTATTATGGTCACTAGGAACCCTAACTGGTCAACAGAGATTCTATGGTTCGGGACTGGTTACGTAAAATGGAAGATATTATCACCCCTTAAACGTCCTGCCTGAGGCAGGCTGCATTGCTAATTTCGTCTTAAATTGCTAAATGTTTATTAGTTTACGATATGATAATTTGCTTATAATATTTCTGACTCTGGCGCTAGTGAATATTCGACTACGGATATTTCCAACTCTGGCGTTGGTAAATATTACGCAGGTATCAAAATAAATAAATTTAGATCATCATTTATTTTTAATATTCCTGACTCTGGCGTCAGTGAATAAACAAATAAAAATCAATTTTTTTTACACATACACATTATTTTTATTCAACTACGGATATTTCTAACTCTGGCGTTGGTAAATATTACGTAGGTATCAAAATAAATAAATTTAAATCATTATTTTTTTTATTCCTGACTCTGGCGTCAGTGAATAAACAAATCAAAAATCAATTTATTTTTTACGCATACGCATTATTTTTATTTTTTAATGTAGCTAAATAAAAACAAAACAAAAAAAAAATTAAATAAATTTACATTAATATTTTTCTTCCTGACTCTGGCGTCAGTGAATATACCAAATAAATTTATTTTATTTTATCTTATATTATTTTTTTTTGCACGCACATTTTTTATTCTTATATAACTTAATAAAACACAATGAAATAAATTTGAATTGGTATTTTTATTGTGACTCTAGCGTCAATGAATAAAAAAAAACAATAAATTCATATTATTATTTTTTACATACATAATTTTTATTATATATTTTTTTATTTACATTTTTGGGCTGGGCCCAGCTCAGTCCACATGGGCTGGGCTGGACCCAGCCAGCCCAGCCCAGTCACTGGCCCAAGCCAGTGACCGGCTGGGCCAAAAAAATAAAAGCTCGCGTGAATTGTTCACGCGTGCACGAACACTGGTGAAGGTAATTAAATTACCTTCACACAGTGTTCTTGTACCATTAACAATTGCATTTTGAAATGAAGATACGAAGGGGATGAAGTCATACCTGCTTCTGGAGACGATGAAGAAGGCTGCGATGCTGGTGGCTGCTGCTCTCGTTCGACTGCTTTCTATTCTCTCCCCGCTGTGATCCCTTGTCTGTGCTTTCCTTCTTGATTTCTCAGTAGCTTTTCAAACTACAAAGAAGATGCCGGTTTGCTGTGAGTGTTCTTTGGCTGAATCCGGGTTTTTTTCTTTGTTTGCAGGTACGAGGACAATTTCAAGGATAATTCTCCTCACTGTGTGTTGCCCTCTTGTTCGTTCTCCCTGTTTTGTTATCTGCCTCTCCGTTTTGTCTCTGGTTTTCGGCTACTGTTCCCTCTGGTTTCGGTCTCTGTTTCTGCTCCTCGATTTTTCGCAGTTCTTCCTTTCCCAGTTTTTTTTCTCGTCCTTTGTCTCCTGGTCTTTTTTCCGCCAGTTTTCCAGTTTTTCTTCCTTTTTTTTTCTCCTCTGTTGCTGACTCCCCCCCTCTCCCTGTGAATTTGTGTTTTTTTTTACTCTGTATTTCTGCTCTGTTTTTTTTAGCTCCGGATCCTCGCCCCCCCCTCTGCGTTCTGTTTCTTCACCCCTTTTTTATAAGGCTAGAGATCTTCAAAAACCGTCTCCTTCACGACCGGGATCGTGGCAGAAGACATGGCCTGTTGAATCGGATGCACTGATTTTCCTGTTGAATCGGCTGCCCTGGCGAAATGGAAGGGATGACGAACAGTATTATTGCAAACGGCGCCGTTTGTGTGTTTTGAGGCATTTTTCACTTTGGTCCCTGGATGTTTTGAACTTCACAATTGAGATCTTAATCATTAATAATCAATTTCTAATTGTACCCTTGGATTAAGTCAATTGAATCCTTGATTTATAGTGCCATTTACACAACAGTCCTGGGTTTTTGGACTATTCAATTTGGTCCTTGGACTTTAATTTTATAGCAATTTTTCCTTGAATCAGCTCCAAACTTTGGTATTTCTTCAATTACACCCTTGATTCATTTAATTAATTAAATCAAAGTTTAATTAAGTCCTCAAACTCATTAATTCTTCAATTAAACTCTTGATTTCATTAGTTAAAAATCATCTAAATTTTAATTAAATCAATTCTCCAATTAAGCCCTTGATTTAATTAATTAAACTAGTCAAGAGTTTAATTAAATCTTTAAACTTCCAATCGTGTTGCCCTTAACCCAAATTTTAATTCACTCTTCATTTATTTTATTTTTACTTGTTTTTCATCATTTTTTTAAAAATAAAATAATAAATAAATAAATAAATAAAAAATGTCAAAACTGGGTTATGACAATGTTTATGGTTCTACCACTGCTAACTCCTCCAATGGCATGCCATCCTCCTGGAATCCCCAGGAAATTTTTTCTTCTTCATCTCCATCAACCATTGCGTCATGGTTATTGGATAGTGGTGGGAACACGCTTTCCATCATGTAACTGCAAACTTTAACAATCTTTCTCTCCATACATCATATAATGAACAAGATGATGTTATGTTCAGCGATGGTACCAACCTTCCCGTAAGTCACACTAGTTCAGTATCTCTTCCTACTTCTACATCTTTTTGCACTTACAAGATGTTTTATGTGTTCTCAAAATGCAAAAAAATTTAATATTTATTGCATTATTCTGTATCACCAATAATGTGTTGATTGAACTTTTTTCTCATTGTTTTTGTCTGCAGTAGTTATTGTTATTTGAAATACTGATGGTAGGATTAACAATGGGGCAACTCACACAAGGTTTTGTGTTAGGGATGCATGATAGAGTGATCCATATAAAAAGTCTTAGAGGGCTATAATACGGTGATCCACACACAAAGGATATTCATGAAGGAAGGTTCTTTACTAAGGTCTAAACTCGAGTATGAATTCTTTCTAATCAAGGAAGACCGATGCATGAATTTTTTAGGAGAATAAATTGATTTTATTTTTTATATTTTTATTTTCCAATTCAATATTTTTAGGTTTTTCTATTTTTGCTATTTGAATGGAATATTTTTTTTTTTTTTTTTTGTATTCAATATTATTAAGGTACTGAGAGGACAATGGAGCTCATGGTATGAGAAGCCAAAATCACCCACCTGATTAACAAATCATGCCGGTCATGAAACAATCTGCATTACTTCTCTGTTACTATCTTATGAAACTTTCTTTATTAGCTTCGGCATGCACTTTACATGTTTCTAGCGATGACATTAACAAATGATACAAGTTTTGGATAAGAATCTACAAGAGCTAATTAAAACACCCTTGTTGACGATCCTTTACTCCGACATCACCTAGGATTCCTTGAAAAATAAGATAGTAAATCCTTTACTCTTTCCCCTCATTTTGTTAAGTGCTTAGCGTACTGGGTAGCTATTTCCTGGTGATTCCTCCGAACAGGTAGGCAAAAAGTAATCATTGAATCAAACAGACTAAGAACACATTTAAAACAAGTTAGAAAACAATCCAATTGGCTCAGGCAATGATCAACATGATACATAGAACTTTTAACTGATATACCTGATTGCAGCAGGATCGAGGTCTTGTTTTCTACTTGTGTCTGCAATGACTACCACTTTCTTATCCAGTTCAAATCCATCATTCTGAATAACGAGAAAGCCCATTTTATCAAGGACACCACAGATTTGGTAAAAGCTCAAGCCAGTTAGCTCATGAATAGGCAACATGTATGTCTTTTCAGTATTGACTCATGCAGAAATAAATTTTGAGTGATTTTTTTTCCACCGTTGGTAATCAATCAAATCTATATTCTATGCAACTTTCCTCATCCAGAAGTGAGTAATCTTATACATGTTCTGTAAACTCATCGTACAGTTGATTGACAGATGGCCTTTGTGGCTCTGGAACAAGATTTGCACCACGTCTCAACTTTCTCAACAAGTCTCAACAAGTCTCAACCATACTCATCCATTCAGGATGATTTTGAAGCTATTAAATTTATACCAGCCAGACAAGATTTACACTTCGTAAAATTTACATATTTCATCATGATATAATATGTAAAAGTTTGGGTACATCAATTTTTTAGTATCTTAGACCAAGATATTTCATCATGAATTTTGTAATATATAAATTCCTTTTCAACCTATTTCTTTTAGCTAACATGCTTTTAGTTTATTTAATAATACTATTATAATTGAGCGCAACCTATAATATGATTTGATAATAAACACTGGAATGATCGGTAATTTATACAAATAAGTTGTGTGTGTTTTTACTGTAAGTTATAAACTACTAAATTCACTTTCTCGGGTATTGTTAGGATTGCAAGATGTGTGCTTTTGCAAATAATTTAGCCTTCCAGATGGGCATCCTTGTGTGCTTGTAAATGCTGGTAGCAAGTGCTGATAAAATATGTACAAATATTTATCTGAAATGGCCTGAGGAGTTGATTTCTGGGAAATAACTTGAAAAAATGCTTTAACGAAGAAGTAAGATAACAATTATTAATACTTTAGCTAATTGGTGTGTTACAGAATCTTGAATAATCGACAATTGATCCTGCAAGCTTTTTTTTTTTTCTCATTTGTGAGATCTTTGAAATTGTTTTCTTTGCTAGATTCAAATATCAAGAACCCTCGTCTTCACGGTCTTCTCGTTGCAAATATCAAGTGTTCTTGGGTTTCAGGGGCAAGGACACCCACAAGAACTTTACTGATCGCTCTTCACAGCCCTTGTTCAAGCAGGGATTCACACATTTAGAGACGATGATGGAATTAGGAGAGGAGAAAATATCAAGTCAGCTCCGACAGACAATACAACAATAAAAAAATTTTGTGGAGGAATCTTGGAGACTAGTACATCATTGTAATGGACTTCCATTAGCCCTTTGTGCTATTGGCTCTTCATTATTTGGTAAAAGTAGGAAAGTATGGGAAATCGCATTACATGAAATGGAAGTGATTCCAAATTGTCAAGTTCAAAAGGTTCTTGCAAAAAGTTCCAACTCTCCTGATGATGATTATCAAAAGAACTTATTTCTTGATATAGCTTGTTTATTTAATGGAATGGATAGAGATCATGCAGTTAGGACACTTGATGGGCTCGGTATATATAGGTGCAAGATTTAGGATTGACTTTCTCTCGGTGCAACCTTTGCCTGTGTTTGTTTTCCTCTGTTTTTTTTTTTTTAGTTTCCCCGTATATGCTCTGTTCTTCTCTGGGGATTCTGTGTTTCCTACTTTCACTCCCTCTCCTCTGTTCGATTGTTTTTTTCCTTTATTAATTTGGTTAATAAAACTAATGCAAAGTTTAATTAAATCCCAAAACTTCTACTCATGTTACTGTTAATCCAAATTTTAATTTATTCTTCATTTATTTCATTTTTTTATTTGTGTTTTTCATCATCATTTTTCAAGGAAAATAATAATAAGAATAATAAAAAATTAAAATAAAAAGGTTGGGTAATTACAAGATCCAAACCAAAGCACTTCTGCTTGGAGAAGCTTGTGGTTCTTTATCTAATCCAGAACCAGTCTAATTGTTGCTTGGAAAGGCAAACTGATATGTATCTAGTCTCTCTATACAGCTATCTCTCTTATTTTCAATGGACAGCAACTGATTTCAAGTGTTTTCACAGTCTCTTCCAAAATTTAAAATTATTGATCTCCGTTGCTCATTTTATAAGTTCTGCTTTATTTCAATTCTAATTTTTTGCTCTTGTATGTCTAGAAAATTTTTCCTTTGCTCATTATATAAATTTTGCTTTGATGGAACAGATAGAACTTTAGGGCAACAGATTCAATGTTGTCCTTGAATATGTTGAAAATGAGATGTTAAGGTGGTTTCACGAGGAGGAAGAACAGGAGTGGCTACTTTAGAAAGAATTTGTAGAGTACTTGTCATTCAAAATATCCTCACCCGCCGCGCACCGGATATGTGGCTTTGATCTATTCACATGGTTTTCTGCTATGTCAGTATGCAATCCTTATCGTCTTGTTTATCTTGAAATCAGAAACAATACGAAGGGTAGAGTCTGGGTTTTTTACCCCTCAATTTTTCGATATAATTTTTGGCCGAAAAATCTGAATTGTTATGGCTAAGCTATTGGAAATTTGGGGGCAATGATCCTGCATTTGATAATGGTGATGAATTCAGTTTTTCAATGTTTACAGATGATCCAGTTGTTATGCGAATGCTGCATGAAGAGGAAGGAACTGATGATAATAGCAGCTCATCAAACAGTGAAGTTAACACAATGATAATGTACCTGTATCAAAAGCAGAAATAGCTTCTCTTATTATTAGAAATTTTTTTTGTGATTTTGATAATCCACCCTCCCAAGGATAAACCTTCCTCCCGAGATCTAACCATCCAAAATTCTTCAGAATGTCTTTCCCCAGTTTTACATACTTCTTTTGAAGTTGTTGTACACTCAGCCTTAGAGTTCAAGACAGGACTCTGAGTTAAACACTCTGCATTTCCAACATGAGAAACTCTCTCTCTCTTTCTTGGCATAAGTTTGTCTTCTAAAGACACCAGCAGAAATGTTGTCCAGAGAAACAGATAAAATGTAATCAGCAACTTCCCCTCCTACCATCCCTATTTAACCAATTGCTTTGTTTTTCTGACTAATTCTTCATATATATACACTTGACTTTCAACAGAAAGAAAAAGCTAGAATCAATTCAAATGATGCAAAATTACAGGCTAGTAAACTCTCCACGTCAGATATGAAGAGCCTTGATCCTGCACGTGCCTTTTTCTTACTGGTGGGTGAAGTAAGAAGAACCGTGTGAGTTGATGAGAGGGATTATGTGTTGTGTGTGTGTCTAATGTCCCTTTTGGTAATTATAACAAGAATTACAGGCCCTAGTAAACGTGTGATAAATGATTTGTGCAAATTAAAAGAGAAAAAGGTCCACAGAGACTTGTAAGGTTGACTTAAAAGCAGAAAATTGATGAACTGATAAGAGAACATCAGCGAAGGGAAAGTGAAGATTGCAGGTACTCTCTCTCTCTTATCTCTTTTAGTATTATGTTATATTGTGGAATATATCTCTGCTGTAACTGAGAATCACTTCGATTAATTCACTGTCAGAAACTAATTATTGATGATCTCATCAACCGATTTTGTTGGTTCAGCATAGAAATTTATCATAATCTTTTTCTGAAAGGGCATGGAGGATTTGATTGCTGGGAAATAACTTGAAAACTGTTTTAAAGATAAAGTAAGATAATAATATATGAATACTTTAGCTTATTGGTGTGCTGTCGATGTTGAACTCTCGACATCAATCCTGCAACTCTGTTTTTTTTAAGATAAAGGATCTTCGTCTACTCAGAGCAAAAGATATTGTTAAAGGAATACAGTGATACCAACCACGAAGCAAAAGATATGAGAAAAAAGAGAAACAGAAATGATGTTTATAGCCATCAACTTGTGGAGTTTATTTTCTAACTTTTTTCTTACTTCACCATGTCAATAGCCATCAATTCCTGGTACCAAAATTTTCCATGCATAACTGGTCATGCCTAGACATTCCGACTTTCTGCTTCCGCCATTAGCCATGGAAAATTCAGTGTGCATTTGTATAATCAAATAGATTAGTGATTATATTCAACATCCAAGTCTTGATCAAAATAAAACCAAAAAAGTCCTCACTCGGAAACATTCCATACCATAGAGAGAGTGGATTTGTGGGGATGACTTGTCTTAAAATTACAATCCAACCTTTCTCTCTCAATTTTGAGCAAATTAAAAAAACAAAAAAGGTCCTAACGCAGAAATGGCCCATACCACAGAGACTTTTAAGGTTGATTTAAAAGCAGAAAATTGATGAACTGATAAGAGAACATCAGCGAAGGGAAAGTGATGATTGCAGGTAACTCTGCTCATCTCTTTTGGTATTATGTTATATTGTGGAATGTAACTCATCAACCGATTTTGCTGGTTCAGCATAGAGATTTAATTTATCATAAGTACAAATATTTTTCTGAGAGGGCATGGAGGAGTTGATTGCTGGGAAATCTTGAAAATTGTTTTATAGAAAAAGTAAGATAATAATATATGAATACTTCAGCTTATTGGTGTGCGGTCGATCTTGAACTATCGACATTAATCCTGCAACTCCTTTTTTTTTGTTCAGATCTTTGAAAAGTCTTATATTTGCTAGAATTGGAATGGCTCCCGGGAAATATCAAGTGTTCTTGAGTTTTAGAGGTGAAGACACCTGCAAGAACTTTACCGATCACCTCTACAAGGCCCTGGTTGATGCAGGGATTCACACATTTAGAGATGATGATGAAATTCAGAGAGGAGAGAACATATGTTTCGAGCTCCAGAAGGCAATACAACAATCGAAAATATCGATAATCGTGTTCTCCAAAGACTATGCTTCGTCAAGATGGTGCCTTGATGAACTTGTAATGATCATGGAACGTAAGAGGAATGATGACTGTATAGTTTTGCCAGTATTCTATGATGTGGATCCATCTGAAGTCAGAAATCAAACAGGGAGCTTTGCTGCTGCATTTGTGGAACATGAAAAGCATTACAAGGAGAAGATGGAGCGGGTGAATGGGTGGAGGATTGCTTTGAAGGAAGTTGCAGATTTAGCTGGAATGGATTTAGGAGATGGGTAAGTTGTATCTCTTGATGAAACTACACATAGCATAAGACTATAATGCTGGTAGTGAACTCTAAATTTCTTTCAGTTAAGTGTATTGATAAGAAAACATATAAGAAAAATAAAATAAAATACTTATGATTTCTTCTTTGTTTTTTTTTTTCAATCACGATTTGGTTTTAACCATCAAATCATTGACACACAACCTGCTTTAATTTCTTAGCTAAATGTTGTTTATTTCTATTGCTTATAGAGAGCCTACTAATTATCACACATTGTATTTTACTTTTTGATGTAGGTACGAGGCACAGTTTGTCCAATCTATTGTGGAGAAGGTCTCAAAGAAATTGGATAAAAAAATGTTTCATGTACCCCTTCATTTCATTGGAAGAGATCCTCTAGTAAATTATATCAACTCATGGTTGCAAGATGGGTCCCATGATGCTGCCATTGCTATACTCTATGGAAATGGTGGAGTTGGGAAGACAACCATAGCAAAGAGTGTTTTTAATCAGAATATTCATAAATTTGAAGGAAAGAGCTTCCTATCAAATTTTAGATCAAAGGATATAGTTTGCCTGCAAAGGCAACTTCTTTCCGACATCCTAAAAAAGACTGTTGATGAGATAAATGATGAAGATGAAGGAATTCTGAAGATTAAGGATGCATTATGTTGCAAAAGAACTCTTATTGTTCTAGATGATGTGGACAAAAGGGACCAATTCAATAAAATCATCGGCGTGCAAAATTGGCTTTGTAAAGGAAGTAAAATCATTGTAACAACAAGAAATAAGGGTCTGTTTTCAGCTAATGATATTGAGGGGGTCCGGTGCAAAGTTTGAACCGCTAGATGATGAAAAATCACTTGAGCTTTTCAGTTGGAATGCCTTTGGACAAGCTGACCCTGCTGATGGTTTTGTAGAAGACTCTTGGAGAATAGTACATCATTGTAGTGGACTTCCATTAGCTCTTCGAGTTATTGGCTCTTCATTGTCCGGAAAAGGAAGAGAAATATGGGAAAGTGCATTACAACAAATGGAAGTGATTCCTAATTTTGAAGTTCAAAAGGTTCTTCGAATAAGTTACGACTTTCTTGATGGTGATTGTCTGAAGAACTTATTCCTTGATATCGCATGTTTCTTTAATGGAATGGATGTGGATGATGCAGTTAGGATACTGGATGGGCTCGATAAAGGTGCAAGATTTGGGATTGACAATCTCATCGATAGATGTCTTGTTGAAATCAACAATTGATCAAAGGTTGTGGATGCATCAACTAGTAAGAGATATGGGAAGGGAAATTGCTCGTCAAGAATCCCAAATGTCAAAGAATATGGCGTCACGAGGATGCTTTTACAGTTTTGAAAGGAACTACTGTAAGTAGCTCAATTTTTTTATGTCTACTTAAATGGTTTGTGGTGCCTTAACATATTCTTTCATTTACTTTCCTTTCTCATGTACTTTTAATATTATTATGCAGGATGCTGAAAAATTGCGTGGCCTTACCATTGATATGCATGCATTAATGGAAGATAATTATGCAGAAGTTGCTGTACTGATTCAATGGTTGCGCAAGCGCCGCAGGCTTAACTTCTTTCAACAATGGCTTTCTGATTTTTCCGATGGGGAAAATTACAAAAAAGTTTGTTTCCATCCTCAGCACGATGCTTTTAGAAAGATGCCAGATGTAAAATTTCTCCAACTAAACTACACTAATTTTCATGGAAGTTTTGAGCACTTTCCCAAGAATTTGATATGGTTATGTTGGCATGGATTGTCTTGGAGATCCATACCAAATCACGTATGCTTGGAGAAGCTGGTGGTTCTTGATCTATCCAGAAGTTGTCTAGTTGATGCTTGGAAAGGCAAACTGGTATGTATCATGAGTCACTTTCTATAGCTATCTCTCCGTTTTCAATTGATAACAACTAAATTCATGTATTTCACAGTTTCTTCCAAAATTGAAAGTTCTTGATCTCCGTCACTCTCGTGATCTCATTAGAACCCCTGACTTCTCGGGTCTCCTAGCCCTTGAAAAGCTAATACTTGAAGACTGCATCAGTTTGATTCAAATTCACGATTCTATTGGTGATTTACAAAAACTGTTGATCTTAAATCTAAGAAATTGTACAAGTCTTATGGAGCTTCCAGAAGAAATGAGTAGATTGAATTCACTTCAAGAGCTGGTTTTAGGTGGTTGCTCAAATCTTGACATCCTGAATATGGAGTTAGAGCATCATCAGGGGCGCAGCTTGCTTCAAAGTGATGGAATTGTTGCAAGTGCATCATACATTACATCTCTTCCATTGAAGCTATTATTTCCCTCTAGGTTTTCAGCGAGGAAAATGTTGAGATTTACCTCGTTTTCACTGCCACGCTTCTTGGATAAACTTAATTTAAATGGAACAACAATTCGTTCTCTTCCAGAAAGCATCAAGGGTCTTGGTCTACTCAGATACCTATTCTTAAAAAATTGCAAAATGCTTCAGGCACTCCCAGAGCTTCCATCCCATTTGGCTTTGTTAGATGTGTGCTATTGCTATTCACTGCAAAGCCTTTCAAATCGACACGGTTCGATTTTAGCATTTGGTTGTGATCACTTTGTCGAGTTCCAAGATCGGATAAAGCAAGAATTAATCCAAAAGTTTGACTCTCACGTGTTCAGAATAATGGAAACGGTTAGAGCTCAAATACAGCCATCCAGATTTCAGGTCCTCCCTCGCCCATTTTATTGTCTTTGAAATCTACATTTGAATACTTTTCTTTTGCTCATTTTATAGACATTGTTTTGGTGGTGCAGATAATATTTGATCATGGAAAACTCTACGTATATGCATTTGATGAGGAGTTTAGGTTTTATGAGGAGGAAGAAGAGGATAAATGGCTAATTCAGAATGAGTTTGGAGATAACTTTTCATTCAAAATATCCCCAGCTCTTCCTGCACACCGGATATGTGGCTTTAATCTATTCACAAGTTGTGTGGCGTCAGCATACAGATACTCTAGTCTAGTTGTTATTGAAATCAGAAACAATACCAGTGGTCGATCCTTGCGTCATCTAGCCTCTGTCTACCCTTTTGCTTACGCGCGTGGTGCTCGTGAAATCCATCCTACCTTTGATAATGGTGATGACGTGAGTATTTCAGTGCTTCCACATGATCCATTTATTCAAGTAAAGACGATTGGTGTACAATGGTTGCATGAAGAGGAAGGAAAGGATGATGATGATATCCAATCAAAGGATGAAGTTATCAATGCCCACAACAGTAGCGATGATGCACACGCGGCCAAAGTAGAAATAGCTTCTAGTATTTTTAGAAATTATTATTGTGGTTTCCATTATAACCCCAATGATGACAATAGGGGTGGGTGGTATTTTGAAAAGAGACGTCTATAACCAAAGTAGAGGTTTTGCTTTTTTTAGATTTCAACCGTAACATTAAAAAAGCTGGAAAGCTTTTGAAATGTTTTTTCTTTTTTCTTGAAAAGCTTATCATGAAAATAGTTTTGTATCTTCCTCCTTTCTTTATAATGGAAAGCATGAGATCTTTTATTTATAAATATTTGTCAGGACTTTCACTTTCTTTCTTTTTTCCCTGTAATATGATATTATTTTATTAATTGATTTTTATTTATAAAATCTTGGATTTATAATAAGATATATGAAATATATTATTTTATGTGTCAATACCAAAATATATGTAATGATTCATTTTTTATGTTATTTTATCTGTTTTATTTCATCTTTTTATATAAAAATAAAATAAAAAATAATACATGGTAAAATTTAATTGGTAATTCTTTTTTGCTTCTACATATATCCTTTCCAGACAAGTCTACTTGTAATAATAAAAAAAGTGGATATGTCTTGAAAATATAATTAAGAGGATTCTATAATTTGAATATATTTTATTTTATTTAAAAATTAATTTGATTATATTAAATTTTTACAATAAATTAATATAGATATTTTTTTATAAAAATAAAATATAATAATCATCAAAATTAAAAAAATTTAAATTAATTTTGATTGAAAATTATCAAATTAAAAGATAGAATTAAAATTCAACAACAAAAGTGAAAAGCTTTTGAAATTGTTTTTTCTTTTTTTTTGGAAAGCTTATCAGGAAAATAGTTTTGAATCTCTTGTAATCTTCCTTCTTTCTTTGTATAGCATGAGATCTTTTATTTATAAATATTTGTAATGGCTTTCACTTTTTTTCCCGTTGTAATATGTTATTATTTTATTAATTGATTTTTATTTATAAAATCTTGTATTTATAATAAAATATATTAAATATCTTATCTTACTTGTCACCTTGTTGCTGCTCACCATTTTCCAAGACGGTGAACTCCACAAACCCCTTTGCTGTTTTCTCTTAAACAACTAAAAAACGCTCGAGTTCTCTTCCAATTTTCCGATGAGCCAACTCAACGGGAAACCTCACATACTCTTTTGACAACAGAATCGTATTACTATCACACCATGGAACCTCCATTCTTATAGAACCCCCACTCAATAAACCTCTTGCCATCAGCACTTGTAAGACACCAAACATTGTGCAGCTTCAATGTCCCTCCACTCCACAGCAATACTCAATGGCTCAAAACGAAACACCACTCGGTAGCCGACCCAGTAGCTGATTCAGAGTCATGATCCTCCACGTGCCTTTTTCTTATTGGTGGGTGGTGTTGATGCTAGTTTTGGATGCGAGAGGATAGAGATACGGCCAGAGCAGGCGCACAACGAGAGTGGATGAGTTGGATTATGCTGCCTCTATGTTTATCTTGAAATCAGGAACAATACCAAGGGTAGATTCTGGGTTTTTTACCCCTCGATTTTTCCGATAGAGTTTTCGGCCAAAAAATCTGAATTGTTATGGCTAAGCTATTGGAAATTTGGGTCCAATGATCCTGCGTTTGATAACGGTGATAAATTCAGTGTTTCAGTGTTTACAGATGATCCGGTTGTTCAAATAAAGAGGGTTGGTCTACGAATGCTGCATGAAGAGGAAGGAACTGATGATGATAGGAGCTCATCAAACACTAGTGTGTTTTTGAAAAGAAATTAAGAGTGAAAATAATGATGGGTTGAGTTGAATTTTTTTTAGATTTGTTGTCATATTGAAGGCTTTTTTAAACCTAAAATAATTTAGCACTCAGTGTACAACTATGAATCTGTATTATTTTTTTGTATGAAGCAGACCAATTTGATTTGTGATTCAGTGTCCAGCTACCATCTTCAATATTGTCCAGCTACCATCTTCAACAGTCTTAACCACATCGAAGACTTTGGGATCATCCTTAGCCAAGTGTAAATAATACCACCCTCACAAACCAAATCATATTTTTCCTCATCCAAGTAGTTAAGAAGGCCATCATCAGATTCTCTGTGCAACAAATCTTTCCCGATGTCTTCTTCATGCACTTTCAATTCCAAATCAATCGAATAGGAGCATTGCTCTTCATTAACTTGATGTGTCTGTGACAATCCACCAGTAGATGTCTGAAGCAGAATGTGGTGAAGCTTCATCTGAATCAGAGTTTAAATGGACATGATTATTTTCCAAATTCATATACATAGGGTTAGGATCGGAGCCAACAGCAAGGGAGAAAATTGTTGAAATGGAGGCACAGGTTGTTATCAGCTAGTTTTTAGCCATATTTATATATATGTTATGGTATTTTCTTTATGTTCTGTTTTTTAGACTTGAGTTTAGCTAGATATTTGTTTAGCTTAGAATAAGCCTATGTAGTTATGTAATCCCTTAGATGAAGGGAATTATGGCTGTTATGATTCCTTTTCTTTATGATAAAGATCTTGTAATCTTTGATTTTGTCTATAAATAAATTTAAGGGATGACAGTAACCTAGAAGTTCTTGTTATGCCCTTTGTTCTTTGATTAAGCTAATTTCTCTAAATACCATTTGAAGAGCCCACCTTGATCTTTGAAGAGTTATGATTGAAACACGAGATTAGTGGGGTTTGAAAATGGAATCTTCAAGCTTTTCAGCACAGACACCAGTATTAAAATAATGTCTAGAGTCAAAATTGATAATGAAAACTATTTGAAGGCTTAGGGAAAAGGAACTGTTAAAGTAGAAACTTTATCAGTATAGGACAACTAATTGAACCTGGTTACTCATTGTTTTTTTTAATGATGGAGTGTGTGACATTAAAGACAATAAAAGGGTTATTATTGCTCACTATTAAAATTATGGATAAGAGTTTTAATGTTGATTAGAAATAAGTTTTTTTGCGTGCTAACACTATTGTTGAAAATGATAATGTTCTATAGCACAAAAGGTTATGGTATTTTAATTATGGAACCTTGAAAAAGATAGTTGATTTGCAGATGGCCTTTGGTATGCTAAAAATACAAGAATAAATGACATTTGTGAGACCTGTCACTTAGAAAAGTAGATTAGAAGTGTTTTTCCTGATAAAAGCTTTAGAGCTTCACTAACACTCCCGTTAATGCACATACATGTGTGTGGTCCTTTGCAAAATGAATCTTTGAATGGTTAAAATTATTTTTTACTATTTATTGATAATTAGAGCAAGTATTATAAGGTTTATTTTTTAAAATTCAAGGTTGATGTATTTGCTGAGTTTGTGAAGTTTAAGATAATAGTTGAGGTAGAAATAAGAAACAAACTAAAAATGTTAAGGTCTGACAATGGGGCTGGGACATTGTTTGGCATTACGTTTCGGAAGCGTTTTTGAAAAAATTTAAATTTTTTTTTTCAAATTAATATATTTTTGGTGTTTTCAGATCATTTTGATATGCTGATATTAAAAATAATTTTTAAAAAATAAAAAACATTATTTTAATGTGTTTTGGAATGAAAAATACTTTGAAAAGCAATTACTACCACACTCCCAAACACGCTCTCCTCTAGATAGTTTGAGGGAAAATTGGTGAAAGAAGAGCTCACACATTAGCTAACAATGACCTATACTCCACAATAAAATAGGGTCAATAAGAGGAGAAACAGAACAGTGATGGAATGTTTGCTATACGAGAAGACAATATCATTAAAATTCTAGGTTAGGCAGCAAACATAGCATTTTACCTTCTCAATTGAATGGCCACAAGAGCTTTGAAAGATAAGACTTTCTATGAGAAATGGTATGGTTTTAAACCCAATACTCATCATTTAAAAGTTTTTGGCAGCCCCTTGTTATGTTTTGAAACCTAAAATTAAAAGGCGTAAACTTGATCACAAGGCAAATGTAGGAATTCTTATAGGTTATAACAGTCAATTTAAGGCCTATAGAATCTATGATTTGAAATTTAACAAGGTGGTGATTGCTAGAGATATAAAAGTTGTAGAAGGTACTATATAGAACTGGGAAAATGCTTTATTGAAGAGCTAAAATAGAAGCAACAAAATGGAATGGATGATGCAAAGGATGGTGATGTTGATGACAAACTAGTAAGGGGGACAATATCTTTAAGTGATATTTACAGTATGTGTAATGTTGTTGTAGTAAAAACAACAAATTTTGAAGAACCAATAAGTTCTAACCACTTGGACTTTTTAAAGGTGAGTCCAGACCGTTGTATTCTTGCAGCAGCTCCAGAGCTCCATCTTTCACAGCAACAAAGCATTCCAGGAGACCACACAGGACGCAGGGGAGACAGAAAAGATAGAGACTAGGAGGAACTAAATAGAAAGAGACCGAGAGAGGGGGGCCAAAAACACAAACCAGTGAAAAAAACCAGAGGAGGAACCAGGGGAGAACACAAAAAAAACCAGGGGAAGACTGGAGAAGCAAACGAGACAGAAACAGAGAGAAGCATTGGCCAGCCAGCGCACGAGCGCCAGCCTAGTCTCCGGTTGCACCACCCCTCTTCAACAGACGGACGCGAAGGAGAACAGGGGAGTAAACGCAGAGAGGACATAACGAAGGAAACAGAGAAAGAATCAAAGATCAGAGAACACAAACAGAGGAAGAATAAAATCAAGCAAAAAAAAGAGACCAGAAATCAGAGAAGAAGGGAAGGAAAAACAGAAGCAGAGGGGAACATTGGTTAACCAACTCCCCCTCACGGCCTCACCATCATCCTCGTCTTCAGGCAGCAGCTCCAGGTACGCTCTCTTTCCGTTACCCTGCTTTGCAAATTCAGTTCCTACAGAGGCAAAATAATTACCCTGTCACTGTGCAAAGCATGCGTGAGTAATTCATGCATGCATGCACAGTGACCAGCCGAGTCATTCGCTTGAGCCAATGACTGGGCTGGGTCATTAGATGTAACCCAACCTATACAGGCTGAGCTGGACTCAGCAAAAAAAAAAGAATAATTGGGTTGGGTTCAGGCCCAACCAGCCCAATCCCCTTTATTTTATTCCTTTATTTTGTTATTTGGCTAAATGAAACTCTCTTTTTTATATATATATCAAAAAAATTCCAAAAATTTTCGTGGACCATTTTGAATTTATTTGTAAGTCCCTTAGATTTTTTTAGTATTTCACTGTGTAATTAATCTATAAATTTTTAATGTTAAATGCAAATCCAGTGTACGATATTTTTTTAAAAAAAATATGCATGCATAGATTTAAATTCATCTTATTGGTTTATTCACTAATATCAGAGTTAAGAATACCATTCGTTTTTATTTTATTTTTTACTACGTAATATTTACCAACACTAGAGTTGGAAGTATCCGTGGTTGAATATTCACTGACATTAGAGTTAAAAATATTACAAGCAAACCATCATGGCATACACCCGCAAACTATTAGCAATTTAAAATAAAATCAGCAATACAGTCTGTCTCAGGCAGAACGTTAAAGGAGTGATAATATCTTTCTTTTTATATAACTAGTCCCGTACCGTAAAATTTTTATTAACCAGTTAGGATTTCTAGTGATCATAATATTAGATTGCGACTTCTTAAATAAAATATTTTTCCATTAAAAAATAAGATGTCAGAATTTATATTTTTCATTGATTTTTTTCAAGATTGCCGCGATGTTAGTCGCGACACGCATTATAGCATACTTGGCTATAATAGGCCTAAGCTCCTCCCCAATCGAGCATTCTTGAAGGATGTTGCTGGAAAGACAACCATAACCCCCATGTGGTCTCAATGTAGAAAAAAGTTAGTCACGCTGAATAATTTAAAATTGTGAGCTACAATCTCAGCAGGTGTATTTCTTATTATCATCCCACTTCAAACGCATCCCCTTCGTGCCCGTGCTTTATCAGAAACATCGCAGAGAACTTTTCAGTGATAGGAAATCGAATATGCAATCCTTAACTTATGAAGTTGTTTATGTGTTGGATGTTTTATTGTATAATATGAAAAGCATATGCGTGCGTTAGATAATGTTTGTTGTTAATTCATGTTAAATAAAAAACAAATTCCTGGATTTTCATGTTAAATTGAGAATTTGTCCCGGAATAAAAAAAATTTAAATTATAAAAGGGCAATTGAGGATGAAATTAAAGAATATTAAGACCAAGGACCATACTATAAAAGACACCAAGTGCTCAATCAAAGAAATCAAGTGGCATAATTGAAAAGATTATTAAAGATTGTGACCAATTGAGGGTTTGTTTGTGAAATAACAAGAAAATAGGGACCAAAATTGACTTCAATTATTAAAATGTTTTTTAGGTAATTAGTTCAGAATTAAGGCCTCATTTGTTTGCTGGAAAATAGTTTCTGTTTGGAAAGTGAATTTTGAAAAAATAAATTATTTTTCGATGTTTGGTAGTGTAATAGAAAATAAGTTGGAAAATATTTTCCAGTGTTTTGTTATATTATGGAAAATGAGCTGAAAAATAACTTACAAATTAAGAAGTTGAATGAAAATTAAATTGTTAAAAAAATATAATTTCATAAATTATCTCAAATAAAATAAATAATAATTAAAATAATAGAGATCAAATATAACAAATAAAAAATTGAAAGATGAAGAAATTAAAATAATAATAATTATCATTTCATAAATTATTTCAAATAAAAAAAGTAACAATCAAAATAATGAGGACCAAATTTGATAGATAAAAAACAATTTCAATTAAAAAATGATAAGGAAAAATCAAATAATAATTATAAAAATAAGAATCAAAGTTAATATAAAAATAAAATTTTAAGGGATGAAATTGAAAAAAAATCAAAAAATATATATATATATAAATCAAAATATGGACCAAAATTGACTTTCACTTATTAAAATTATTTTTAGGTAGTTAGTTCAGAATTGAACTCATTTACATGCAATTGGCTAATTAACATACAATTTGAAACATGATAAAGGCTGCCCATTAGATATATGTATTAATATAAAACAATTTTAAAAAATAATCTTAAAACTAGGTCCAATACAAGTTGAGTGAACTCTTCACTCAATGATAGGAAACAGATTGAATAAAATCAATTGGTTTGTAGCAATTCAATTTAAATTATTTTCTCTTGTATAAAGGAGGTGGTGCTATTTTTTTAAGAAAATAGAAATGGTTTATGACATTTTAATTTTTTAATTTGTGTAGATGTGCTAAGGGAAAAGTTAATCGCGTGTTATATGAACATGATCATTGTTAGTTCTTTTAGCAATGCTTCTGACGATCATGAATTGTTAGGTACCGATCAAGAATAAACACTTAAAAGATAGATATTCACTTACGACACGAGCTCGTTGAGCACCTTTCTAGTGAAATTTTAAATGAAATTTTTATTATTTATTTATTTTTTTTATTCGATTAGAAATTTTTGATATTACATATATAATTCTTCGCTATCTATATCAGAAATAAATAGCATAAAGTTTCTATTTTATTGGTGGAATATTTTTTGTAGGTATTTTCGTAACTATTTGCTAGAAAATTTCTAGTAGTGAAACAACTAAAAAAGAAAAGTTGCATTAGTCCTAAATGTTAGGAGTAAATTGAAAGCAATCCCGATTTGTTTTTAGTATGATGAGATTTCTTTGCTTAACTACTTGAAAGACATTTGATACAATATGTTTTGGTCTAAACCGAAGACAATATTTTTTTTTTTTGTATTAATTTAGCTGTTGTTGTTTGGTCTACTAACGATGTTTTATTGAAAAAAAAAAAACATTTATAAAAGCATGTGAGGTCAGAGAAACTGATTGGAAAATACAGGAAATAATAGCCATCAACTTCTCATCTGAATTAGATTTTTCTAACTTGATTCTTACTTCACCAGGTCAATAGCCATCAACTTGTGGAATTTATTTTCTAACTCGTCAATATATAGCCATCAATTCCTGGCACCAAAATTAGTGATTATATTCAACATCCAAGTCTTGATCAGAATAAAACCAAAAAAGTCCTCACGCGGAAACATTCCATACCATAGAGAGAGTGGACTTGTGGGGATGACTTGTCTTAAAATTACAATCCACCCCTTCTCTCTCAATTTTAAAACCATGCCCATGTCTTGGGCCCAGTTGTAGACTGGTCGGATTACAAATACAGGGTGTGTTAGGTATTATGTGTTAGAAGTGTTTTTTAAAAAATTAATTTTATTTTATTTAAAATTAATATGTTGTTTATATTTTTAGATTAATTTGATGTATTTATGTTAAAAATAATTTTTAATAAATAAAAAATATATTATTTTAATAAATAAAAAATATATTATTTTAATGTGTTTTAAAATAAAAAACACTTTAAAAAACAACCGCTATGATACTTCTAAACACGTTTTTAAAATAAATTTTGGATAACTGAGTTATCTAATTAACTTAAATCAATTATTTTATAACAATAAGATTATTTTATAACAATAAGATTATTTTATTTTTTGTTTTAAAAATAATTATTTGATGTTGATATGATTGAATTTCATTGGGGGTTAGCAAAATTTAGTTAAATTAATATCTTTTTATTTAAATTTAAATTTTATATATAAAAAATCTAATTCACGAGTTTTTTATATACGAGAACAAACCATTAAACACCTCAAATTCCATATTAGCCATCGAAAATTTATTTTCTAACTTGATTCTTACTTCACCAGGTCAATAGCCATCAACTTGTGGAATTTATTTTCTAACTTGATTCTTACTTCACCAGGTCAATAGCCGTCAACTCCCGGCACCAAAACTTTCAATGCATAACTGGTCAAGCCTAGACATTCCGACTTTCTGCAACCGGCATTAGCCATGGAAAATTCCTTGTAGGGATGACTTGTCCTAAAATTACAATCCACCCTTTCTCTCTCATTTTTAAAACCATTCGCCCATGCCTTGGGCCCAGTTGTAGACTTGTTCTGATTACAAATATAGGGTGTGTTTGATATTATATGTTGGAATTTTTTTTTTTAAAATTTTAATATTTTTTTTTTAAATTAATATTTTTTTTATATTTTTAGATTATTTTGATGTGCTGATGTCAAAAATAATTTAAAAAAATAAAAAAAATATTATTTTAATATCTTTTGAAATAAAAAACACTTTGAAAAACAACCATTATCATATTTTTGAACATGTTTTTAAAATAAATTTTAGTAACTGTATTATCCAATTAACTTAAGTCAATTATTTTATAAAATTAAGATTATTTTACCTTGTTTTAAAAATAATTATTTGATATTGATATGATTTAATTTCACTGAGAGTTAGCAAGATTTAGTTAAAATACTATTTTTTTTTATTTTAATTTAAAATTTATTTATAAAAAATCTAATTCACGAGTTTTTTTATATATGAGAACAAACCATTAAACACCTCAAAATCCATAAATTTTAAATTCTAAATAAACAAGAAATTAAATTATTTAAATGAAATACTAATCTAAATATTATACTAGTTGACTAATTTATTTAATTTAACCATTTGTTTTTCAATTAATTCTTCATAAATCTACTTTACTTTCAGCAGATTCAAATGATGCTACAAGAATTACAGGCCCTAGTAAACTTTCCAAGTCAGATATGAAGAGCCTTATCCTCCACGTGCCTTTTTCTTACTGGTGGGTGAAGTAAGAAGAACCGTGTGAGTTGATGGGAGGGATTATGTGTTGTGTGCGTGTCTAATGTCCCTTTTGGTAATTATAGCAAGAATTCAGGCCCTAGTATACGCGTGATAAATGACTTGAGCAATTTTTTTAAAAAAGGGTCCTCACGCGGAAATGGCCCATACCACAGCGACTTCGAAGGCTGACTTTGGCTATCTCTGTCTTTCGAAAAGCAGTTTTCGACAAATCATTTTTTAAATTTTTATATGTTTGTTTGTTATTAGAAAAGTTGGTAAATAAAATACACTTTCTAGTCAACGAAAAATACATTCCGGTCAACGGAAAACACTTTTCAATCAATTTCAGTCAAAGAAAAATTTGACTTGGTTTTCAGGAAAATGTTTTCCCTTTAGCTGTGTTTGTTTTCCGGAAAGTGGTTTCCGGAAAATAATTTTCCAAACTTTCTTGTATTTGTTTGCTAGTAGGAAAGTTGATCAATGGAAAACACTTTCCAGTAAAAGGAAAATTTGTCTTGGTTTTCAGGAAAGTGTTTTCCTGAAAAATTTGAGGGGAAAACACTTTCCGGAAGTTGTGAAAAATTAAAAAATATCATTATTTACTGATTATATCAAATTTGATCTTCAAACTTTTGATTGATATATATATATATATATTTTTTGTTTTGAATATTTATTTTTTAATTTCATCTCTTAAAATTTTATTTTTATATTAACTTTGGTCCTTATTTTTATAATTGCTATTTGCTTTTTCCTTATCATTGTTTTTATTGAAATTTTGTATCTATCAAATTTGGTCTTCAATTTTTTTATTGTTACTTATTTTATTTGAAATAATTTATGAAATGTTAATTATTATTATTTTAATTTCTTCATCTTCTTTTTTATTTTTATTTTTTAGATTTGATCTCTATTATTTTAATTATTTTTTATTTTATTTGAGATAATTTATGAAATTATATTTTTTTTTCAATTTCATTCTCATTCAACTTTTTAATTTGTAAGATTTGTTCCTTATTATTTTAATAAACTTGAAAAAAATAACATCAAACTTATTAAAAAAAACATTATATTTATATTATTTAAAATATTATTTTATCAATTTAACTCTTCAAACTAACTTTTTTTTCCGGAGATGCTCTTACAAGTAAAGATTACAGGTACTCTCTCTCTTATCTCTTTTAGAATTAATCACTTAAATCAATTCACTGTTAGAAACTAATTATTGATGATCTCATCAACCAATTTTGTTGGTTCAGCATAGAGATTTATCATATGTACAGATATTTTTCTGAAAGGGCATGGAGGAGTTGATTGCTAAGAAATAACTTGAAAACTGTTTTCAAGATAAAGTAAGATAATAATAAATGAACACTTCAGCTTATTGGTGTGCTGTCGATCTTGAACTATCGACTTTAATCCTGCAATTCCTTTTTTTTTTGTCCAGATCTTTGAAAAGTCTTATCTTTGCTAGACTCGAAATGGCTGCTGGGAAATATCAAGAATCCTACTCTTCACGGTTTCCTAATTGTAAATATCAAGTGTTCTTGAGTTTTAGAGGGGAAGACACCCGCAAGAACTTTACCGATCACCTCTACACGGCTCTGGTTCAAGCAGGGATTCACACATTTAGAGATGATAATGAAATTCGGAGAGGAGAGAATATGGATTTCGAGCTCCAGAAGGCAATACAACAATCAAAAATATCGATAATCGTGTTCTCCAAAGACTATGCTTCGTCGAGATGGTGCCTGATGAACTTGTAATGATCATGGAACGTAAGAGGAATGATGACTGCATAGTTTTGCCAGTATTCTATGATGTGGATCCATCCCAAGTCGGACGTCAAACAGGGAGCTTCGCTGCAGCATTTGTGGAACATGAAAAGAGCTTCAACAAGGAGAGGAGCGGGTGATGGGTGGAGGATTGCTTTAAAGAAGTTGCAGATTTAGCTGGAATGGTTTAGGAGATGGGTAAGTTGTATCTCTTATGAAACTATACATAGCATAAGACTAGAATGTGGTCGTACTCTTAATTTCTTTCAGTTAAGTGTACTGATAAGAAAACATATAAAAAAATAAAATAAAATACTCTTGATTTCTTCGTTGTTTTTTTTCATTCATGATTTGGTTTAAACTATCAAATCATTGACACACAACCTGCTTTAATTTCTTAGCTAAATGTTGTTTATTTCTATTGCTTATAGAGAGACTACTAATTATCGTACATGTATTTTACTTTTTGATGTAGGTACGAGGCACGTTTGTCCAATCTATTGTGGAGAAGGTCTAAAGAATTTGGATCAAAAAATGTTTCATGTACCCCTTCATTTCATTGGAAGAGATCCTCTAGTACAAGATATCAACTCATGGTTGCAAGATGGGTCCCATGGTGCTGCCATTGCTTTACTTTATGGAATTGGTGGAGTTGGAAAGATAACCATAGCTAAGAGTGTTTTTAACCATAACTTTTATGAATTTGAAGGAAAGAGCTTTCTATCAAATTTTAGGTCAAAGGATATAGTTTGCCTACAGAGGCAACTTCTTTTCGACATCCTAAACAAGACTGTTGAGATAAATGATCCTGATGAAGGAATTCTGAAGATTAAGGATGCATTATGTTGCAGAAGAACTCTTATTGTTCTAGATGATGTGGACAAAAGGGACCAATTCAATAAAATCATTGGCATGCAAAATTGGCTTTGTAAAGGAAGTAAAATCATTGTAACAACCAGAAATAAGGGTCTGTTTTCAGCTAATGATATTGAGGGGTTCCGGTGCAAAGTTGAACCGCTAGATGATGAAAAATCACTTGAGCTTTTCAGTTGGAATGCCTTTGGACAAGCTGACCCTGTTGATGGTTTTGTCGAAGACTCTTGGAGAATAGTACATCATTGTAATGGACTTCCATTAGCTCTTGGAGTTATTGGCTCTTCATTGTCTGGAAAAGAAAGAGAGATATGGGAAAGCGCATTACAACAAATGGAAGTGATTCCTAATTTTGAAGTTCATAAGGTTCTTCGAATAAGTTACGACTTTCTTGATGGTGATTATCCGAAGAACTTATTCCTTGATATCGCATGTTTCTTCAATGGAATGGATGTGGATGATGCAGTTAGGATACTGGATGGGCTCATAAAGGTGCAAGATTTGGGATTGAAATCTCATCGATAGATGTCTTGTTGAAATCAACAATGATCAAAGGTTGTGGATGCATCAACTAGTAAGAGATATGGGTAGGGAAATTGCTCGTCAAGAATCACCCAAATGTCAAAGAATATGGCATCAGGGATGCTTTTACAGTTTTGAAAGGAACTAGTGTAAGTAGCTGTATTTTTTTAATGTCTACTTAAATGGTTTGTGGTGCCTTGACATATTCATTCATCTACTTTCCTTTCTCATGTACTTTTAATATTATTATGCAGGATGCTGAAAAATTGCGTGGCCTTACATTGATATGCATGCATTAATGGAAGATCATTATGCAGAAGTTGTCTGTACTGATTCAATGGTTTGTCGCAAGTGTCGTAGGCTTAACTTCTTTCAACAATGGCTTTCCAAGTTTTCCAATGGGGGAAAATTACAAACTGGCCAAACAAGTTTGCTTCCCATCCTCAGCACGGATGCTTTTAGAAAGATGCCAGATGTAAAATTTCTCCAACTAAACTACACTAATTTTCATGGAAGTTTTGAGCACTTTCCCAAGAATTTGATATGGTTATGTTGGCATGGATTGTCTTGGAGCTCCATACCAAATCATATGCTTGGAGAAGCTTGTGGTTCTTGATCTATCCAGAAGTTGTCTAGTTGATGCTTGGAAGGAAAACGGTATGTATCAAGTCTCTTTATAGCTATCTCTCTCGTTTTCAATTGATAAAAACTAAATTCATGTATTTTCACAGTTTCTTCCAAAATTGAAAATTCTTGATCTACGTCACTCTCGTGATCTCATTAGAACCCCAGACTTCTCGGGTCTCCCAGCCCTTGAAAAGCTAATACTTGAAGACTGCATCTGTTTGGTTCAAATTCACGAATCTATTGGTGATTTACAAAGATTGTTGATTTTAAATCTAAGAAATTGTACAAGTCTTATGGAGCTTCCAGAAGAAATGAGTAGATTGAATTCACTTCAAGAGCTGGTTTTAGATGGTTGTTCAAATCTTAACAGCCTGAATATGGAGTTAGAGCATCATCAGGGGCGCAAGTTGCTTCAAAGTGATGGAATTGTTGCAAGTACATCGTTCATTTCATCTCTTCCATTGAAGCTATTCTTTCCCTCTAGGTTTTCAACGAGGAAAATGTTGAGATTTACCTCATTTTCACTGCCACGCTTCTTGGAGAGTCTAGATTTAAGTGGAACTCCAATTCGTTTTCTTCCAGAAAGCATCAAGGATCTTGGTCTACTCAGAGCCCTATATTTAAGAAATTGCAAAATGCTTCAGGCACTCCCAGACCTTCCATTCCTTTTGGATTTGTTAGATGTGTCCTTTTGCTATTCACTGCAAGGAATTGCAAATTCAAATAGTTGGACTGAAGGAGATGGTTGTGATCGGATAAAGCAAGAATTAATCCAAAAGTTAGACTCTCAAATGTTCACAATAATGGAAACGGTTAGTGCTCAAATACAGCCATCGAGATTTCAGGTCCTCCTTCACCCATTTTATTGTTTTGGAAATCTACATTTGAATACTTTTCTTTTTCTCATTTTATAGACATTGTTTTGGTGGTACAGATATCATTTATAGATGGCACATTCAACGTTGTCGTATATCTATTTGATGAAGATGAGATGTTAAGGGGGTTTCATGAGGAGGATAAATGGCTAATTCAGAATGAGTTTGTAGATAACTTTTCATTCAAAATATCCTCATCACCTCCTGCGCACCGGATATGTGGCTTTAATCTGTTCATAAGTTGTGTGACGTCAGCATACTGTGGCTTTAGTAATGTTCATATTGAAATCAGAAACAATACGAGTGGTCGATCCTTGCTTTGTCAATCCTTTGTCAAACAGTACGCGTGTGGTGATCGGGAAATCCAATCGCTATTGCACACGAAATTAGGGGGCAATGATCCTACATTTGATAATGGTGATGACGTGAGTATTTCAGTGCGTCGACGTGGTCCAGCTATCCAAGTAAGGACCGTTGGTGTACAATGGTTGCATGAAGAGGAAGGAAAGGATGAAGTTATCAATGCCCACAACAGTAGCGATGATGATGATGATGCAGCACACGTAGACAAAGTAGAGATAGCTTCTCATATAGTTAGAAATTATAATTGTGCTTTCCATGGTAAACTCAGGGCTCGCAATTTCACTTTTTGGAATTTTGCAAAGAAGGGTCTAGAACCTGTATTATTTTAGGTTTCATTAAGTAGAGGTTTGCTTTTTTAGATTTTAACCGTAAAATCAAAAAAACTGGAAAGCTTTTGAAATAGTTTTTTCTTTTTTCTTCAAAAGCTTATCATGAAAATAGCTTATCATGAAATAGCATGAGATCTTTTATTTATAAGTATTTCTACTCAATAGCACTTGTAATCCCTGATTCCTTAAGCCCACACTTTATAGCCAAAGACACCAAACATTGTGCAGCTTGAATGTCCCTCCACTCCACAGCAATACTCAATGGCTCAAAACGGAACACCACTCGGTAGCCGACCCAGTAGCTGATTCAGAGTCATGATCCTCCACGTGCCTTTTTCTTATTGGTGGGTGGTGTTGATGCTGGTTTTGGATGCGAGAGGATAGAGATACGACCAGAGCAGGCGCACAGCAAGAGTGGATGAGTTGGATGATGCGGGTGTCTAATGTCCCTTTTGGTAACTATACCTCGCATTCCTATATAATAAAATATTTGAAGGGTTGTCTTAAAATTGTGGAGCAGAACCGCTTAGATTACTGATACAGAACAGCAGCCACAACTGAAGAGAGAAGGGAAGGGAAACTTGCAGGTACTCTCTCTTTCTTATCTCTCGTTTACTTTGGTTCCAATCCAGCTGCTGTCTTGTTTTCTTTGTTGATAATCGCTTAGATTAAACCACTGTTAGTGACTACATCATCATCTCATCATATTATGCCACTCAAAAAATTATAAACTAACAAATTCACCCCCGTGGGCTTTGTAAGGATTACAAGATGTGTGCTTTCTAAATAATTAAGGCTTACATAGCCAGATGGGGATCCTTAATGACTTTCCTTTCCTGCTCCATCTGTGCTTCTAAATGCGTGGTAGCAAGTGCGGTTAAAATATGTACAGATATTTCTCTGAAAGGGTCTGGGGGAGTTGATTGCTGTTATAAAGAAAAAGTAGGATAATGATGAGTGAAAATTGCCTCTGGCCTCCAAAGCACCATGATGAGTGCGTAACGATGGCCTTCTTGACATTGAATTGTGGAAAGATTCTATTTGAATTAGAATCCAAGGTTTGAGTATACTGAAAGGAAGTGGGTTTATCTCTTGCACGATGGCCTCCAAGTTATCTCTTGCAAGTGAGAAAACTTTTCCCAACAATCGTTCACTTTCTCCATATGCAACAGACATCTTTCAATGTTGAAAGATGATTTAAAAAAAATATCAGTTTTTTAAAAATGACCTCAAAAATTAAAATGAACTCAACCTAATTTTCAAAACTTGTAGTCTAAATTATGAGACCGTAACCAACTTCATAGAAGATAAACCTACAAAAATAACAAAATCAAATCCCCCATCAATAAAATGATGAGAAATAAAATTGAAAAATTAATTAATTAAAAAATAATAAATAACAAAATAAATAACAATTAGAAAAATAATTGTTCAATTATGCTTGGTCGAGGTGGTGCTCCGATGAACTTGTAATGATCATGGAGTGTAAGAGGAATGACTGCATAGTTTTGCCAGTATTCTATGATGTGGATCCATCTGAAGTCGCTATAGCATTATTGGATCATGAAAAGCGTTTCAAGTAGGAGATGGAGCGAGTGAATTGGTGGAGGATTGCTTTGAAGAAAATTGCAGAGTTATGTAAGTTGTATTTCTGAATGAAATTACAAATAGCATAAGACTAGAATGCTGGTAGTGAACTCTTAATTTTTTCAGGTTTGTAGGAAAGTATTTAGAGAATGACTGATATTACCTCTTCTATTGTTATTCATTTTTGGGTTCTCATACAAAAACTAAAAAAATACAAAAAAAATTATATTAAAAAGGAATAAAAAATTAATAATAACAGGAGTAAGATGCTGAAATGCTCATAAAATGGCTAGAAATTGGTTGAGGAGATTCAGAAATACAAGAATTGAAATTTTATGCTATATTTTCTACTGATGAGAGCCTTATTGACAAAGAAAATTTAAGTTGAAAAAGAAAAATCCAAAATAAGATGTTTATGAACTCAATTAAATTTTATCAAAGGTTTAATTGAATTTATAAAGGGTTTAATTGCAAGAAAATTGATTTTTTAAAGTCAATTTAGGTTTTTATTGGAAGTAATTAAAGTTATGGGGTCCAATTATAATTTTAAAGAGTTGATTTGGTCAAATCAGATGCTTAATTGCATAATTATTGAAGTTGGATGGCCAATCAGAGATTTAATTGAAACAATCTGAAACCAAGGACTAAACCGGAAACGGTACTAAAATCAAGGGATCCAATTACAATTCATCTGGGGGCTTGATTAGAAAATTGTCAAAACAGCCAAGGACCAAATCAGAAATATCCATTTTGATAGGAAGACGGCGCCGTTTCAGAGCACTATTTCATCACCTTTCTTCACAGCCGTTTCAGTAGACAGTGGAGCCATTTCAGCGACAAAAACAGCAGATTGCTTCAATTATGGGGAATGTTTCACGGATACTATTCCTCTACATGCTGTTACCAAGCCGAACGTTGCACCGCAGGGCATTCTTTGGCTTATAAAAGCCAGAGAAAGACCATGAAAAGGAGGAGGAAAGACAGAAAAAAAAAAAGACCAGAGAGGACAATGGACAGAAGAGAAAAACAGAGAGAGGGGGATAACGGAAAGGAGAAAGACGAGACAGAGAGGGAGAGAAAGAGAACAGGGAGAATAAAAAGAAAAAGAGGGAGACTGGAAGGAGAACTGGGAAGCATAGGGAGACGATAACAGAGGAGCAGACGAACAGAAGCAAGAAAAAAAACCAACAGCAACCAGCCTCCATCGTTGCTGTCCCTTGACCTTTGGAACCAGAGGCAAGGGAATAAAACCAAAGAAACAGAAGCAAAGGAAGAAACCCAGAGAGAAAGTCCAGAATAATAAAAAGAACGCAAGACCAGAATTGTCATCATCTTCAATTCTTCCAGAAACCAGCCACTGCCATTCTCCATCACAACTGCACCAGCACTGCCAACGCCATCGTCAGCTCATCATCTTCTTCATCCCAGCAGCCACGCCAAGAACCGCTGAGAGGGGAATACAGGGGAGAAAAACAAAAAGAAAAGGGAAGGGAAAAGACGGAGAGGAGAAGAACACAGGGGCTTCATCATTTCAAAAAAGGCAGAGAAAAACCAGAAGAAAAAAGACCCAGCGTTGAAGGTAGGATCTTTCCATCAAATGTTAGAGAATAGTCAAAAGAATCCAATGGTGTAGTTTGCCTACATAGGCAACTTCTTTCAAATATCCTAAACAATCTGATGACATACATGATGTTGATGAAGGGATTAATTATATTAAGGATGCGTTATGTTCCAGAAGAAATCTTATTGTTCTTGATGAGATGGACAAATGGGACCACTTCAATGCAATTGTTGGCACGCGAAATTGGCTTCGCGAAGGAAGTAAATCATTGTAAGAACTAGAAATAAGGCTTTGATTGTAGCTGATGGTGAGTGTGTCAAGTGCAAAGATGAACCTCTAGATAACAAAAAATCACTTAATCTTTTGAGTTGGCATGCCTGTGGACAAGCTTACCCAGTTGAAGATTTTATGGAGGAATCTTGGAGAATAGTACATCATTGTAATGGACTTCCAGTAGCCCTTTGTGCTATTGGTTCTTCATTTTTTAGTAAAAGCAGAAAAGTATGGGAAAGCGCATTACATGAAATGGAAGTGATACCAAATTGTCAAGTTCAAAAGGTTCTTGCAAAAAGTTAGAACTCTCCTGATGATGATTATCAGAAGAACTTATTCCTTGATATTGCTTATTTCTTCAATGGAATGGATGAGAATTATGCAGTTAGGACACTTGATGGGTTCGGTATAGATGCAAGATTTAGGATTGACTATCTCATCGATTGATGTCTTGTAGAAATTGTTAAAATAAAATGAAAAAATTTTATAAATGCATCAACTCGTAAGAGACATGGGAAGGGAAATTGCTCGTCAAGAATCACCCAAATGTCAAAGAATATGGCATCACACATGGAAGCTTTTACAGTTTTGAAAGAAACAAGTGTAAGAGTAACTGGTTCTGTTTTCCTATCTTCATGGTATTTAGGTGTCTTAAAATGTTCATGCTTTTACTTTCTTTTCTCATTTACTTTCAATATTTTGGAAGCATGATGATGAAAAATTGTGTGGCCTTACCCTGTATATGCATTAATAAGTACAGAAGTTGTCTGTACTGTCACTGATTCAATGGTGCACTTGCAACCGCTGCAGGCTTAACTTCTTTCAACAATGTCTTCTTCCTACACTCCTCTCTCAATAGTGGCTTTCTGAGTTTTTCTTGGGGGAACAAGTACAAATTAACCAAACGAGTTTGTTTCTTGTCCTCAGCACGGATACATTTAGAAAGATGTAAAATGACATTTAGAAAGATGTAAAATGTAAAATTTCTCCAGTTAAATTACACAAGTTCTGTGGAAGTTATGAACACTTTTCCAAGAATTTGATGTAGTTATGTTGGCATGGATTCCCTTTAAAATATGTCACATTGGACTTCGCGCTGTGAAGCTAGCCACCAAACCAGCCACCTAGTCAACAATGGTGGGAGTCAACAATGGTGGTGAAGCCATCCTTCCTTAGTCACAAATTGTAGGCACCAAACTTGTGCCACTTGCCTTACCCCTTGTATTTGCATGGATGTTTGCCTATAAATAGGCAATGCATCCAAGCATTGTAAACACACCACAAGAGAGAAACAAGAGAGGAAGAGAAGAGTGAGAGAGGGAAAATAATCCCACAAAATTGTGAGGTATTTGTGAGAGAGTAAGTGAGGTGTTTTCTCCTAGTAATAGAGAGATTCTTAGTTGTTCTCCTATTATTTGAGAGAGGTTGTAATTCCCACATTACTAGTAAAATCCTTCTATACTTGCCCGTGGACGTAGCCTAATTGGGTGAACCACGTAAATTCTTGTGTGTCTCATTTCTCATTTTATCCTATTCTTTGCCTTTTATCTTGTCGGGTTTGCATGCTAGTATCCTAACAGTGGTATCAGAGCCTTCTTGGTTGGTGTTGTTAACACACAAAAGTTATTCGTCTATACGGCCACTATTCACCTATACGGCACTATTCACCTATACGGCACTATTCATCCATACGGTACTGTTCACTTACGTTACTGTTGGCGTATATAGAAAGTCAGTGCGGTGATTAAATACAGTCTAGGAAGTTCTGTCTAAGGAGATTGGGTTTTAAGCGGGACCGTTTGTGACCCCTCCAATCTTTCCTGGGAACTTACTTAGTGAAGTATTATTCACACGATACTATTTCTATATACGTTACAGATCTGTGAAACGGTGATAGCTGAATAGATCTCGGTGAATACAATGGCAGCAAAGTACGAGATTGAGAGGTTCAAAGGGAGCAATTTCTCACTGTGGAAAATGAGAATCAAGGCAATCTTGAGGAAAGACAATTGCTTGGCAGCAATTGGGGATCGGCCCGCGGAGATCACTGATAATGCAAAATGGAATGAGATGGATGGCAATGCTATTGCTAACATACATTTAGCATTAGCTGATGAAGTATTATCAAGTGTGGCGGAGAAGAAAACAGCTAAGGAGATATGGGAGACTCTAACAAAGCTATACGAGTCCAAGTCTTTGCACATAAGATTTTCTTAAAGCGGAGACTTTATACCCTTCGAATGGCAGAAACCACGTCGGTGACTGACCACATCAACACAATAAGAACTCTATTTTCACAACTCACTACGTTGGGTCAACAAATAGAGGAAAATGAACGTGCAGAGCTTCTACTTCAAAGTCTTCCTGATTCGTATGATCAGCTCATTATCAACTTGACCAATAATATCCTCTCAGACTATTTAGTCTTCGATGATGTTGCAGCTGCTATCTTGGAAGAAGAAAATAGGCGCAAAAACAAAGGAGACAGAAACAGTTCAAACCAAGCTGAGGCATTGTTGTCAAGAGGAAGATCAACGGAACGTGGCTCAGTGGGAGTCAAAGGCAGGGGAGGTCCAAATCAAGAAGTAAGAAGATGGTGAAATGCTACAACTGTGGCAGAAAAGGGCACTTCAAAAAGGATTGTTGGTTTAAAAAGGGTATAGAGAATACTGCAGAGTCATCAAACCTCAAGGATGTGTTGCAAGCACCTCAGAAGATGGAGAGGTTATATAGTGAAGCAGCAACAATCTCTACAGATAGAGAAGAGCTCGCTGAGGTCTGGCTAATGGATTCAGGAGCAACATGGCATATGACCCCTAGACGAGATTGGTTCCATACATATGAACCTATCTCTGGAGGCACAGTGTTCATGGGTGATAATCATGCTGTAGAGATTTCTGGCATTGGCACCATCAAATTGAAGATGTATGATGGCTTAATTCGTACTATTTCAGGAGTGCGACATGTGAAAGACTTAAAGAAGAATCTTTTGTCCGTAGGACAATTTGATAGTCTTGGCTGTAAGATCCGAACAGACAATGGAATCATGAAAATTGTCAAAGGCGCGCTGGTGGTTTTAAAGGCAAGAAAGACAGTTGCAAACATGTTTGTATTAATGGGAGAAACACATCAGGGGCAGAAGCATCAATCGCATCAGCCAGTCCTGCAGAAGAGAAGACGATGATGTGGCATCAAAAACTAGGCCACATGTCAGAGAAAGGTTTAAAGGTTCTCTCTGATCAGAAGTTACTCCCTGGGCTTACAAAGGTTACTTTACCTTTTTGTGAGCACTGTGTTACAAGTAAACAACACAGGTTGAAGTTTGGCACGTCAACAACTAAGAGCAAATGCATCTTAGACCTGATTCACTCTGATGTTTGGCAAGCACCGGTTGTATCCTTGGGAGGAGCAAGATACTTTGTATCATTCATAGATGACTTCTCCAGGAGATGTTGGGTGTATCCGATTAGAAGGAAGGCAGATGTGTTCGCAGTTTTTAAAACCTTCAAAGCGCGGGTAGAACTTGAATCTGAAAAGAAGATCAAGTGTTTGAGGACTGACAATGGAGGAGAATATACCAGTGATGAATTTGATAACTTCTGTCAACATGAAGGTATCAAAAGGCAGTTCACAACGGCATACACTCCACAACAAAATGGAGTGGCAGAGCGGATGAACAGAACTCTATTGGAAAGAACAAGAGCAATGTTGAAGGCTGCAGGTCTAGAAAAGTCATTCTGGGCAGAAGCAGTCAATACCGCCTGTTATGTGATAAATCGATCTCCGTCAACTGCAATTGAGTTGAAGACACCGATGGAGATGTGGACTGGAAAGCCAGCTGATTATTCTCGATTGCATATATTTGGAAGTCCTGTGTACGTGATGTACAATACTCAAGAAGTCAGCAAGCTGGATTCAAAATCCAGAAAATGTGTATTCTTGGGATATGCTGATGGAGTGAAGGGGTATCGCTTGTGGGATCCCACTGCCCACAAGGTAGTCATCAGCAGAGATGTCATATTTGCAGAAGATAAAATGCAAATGGAAGAAAATAATAGCATTTTAAAGGAGACTACAGAAGTCCAGATGGAAAATACTCAGAATCATACTTCTTCTGAAGCTGCACCAGAGCATGAAGAACAAGAACAAATAGAGTCTGAAACTCCTGAAGTTCGACGGTCAACTCGTGAAAGAAGACCACCGGCTTGGCACTCAGAATATGTTACTGAGAGCAACATTGCATACTGTCTTCTAACAGAGGATGGAGAGCCATCAACTTTCCATGAGGCTATCAAAAGCACAGATGTATCTATGTGGATGACAGCAATGCAAGAGGAGATTGAAGCTCTGCACAAGAATAACACTTGGGATCTTGTTCCGCTACCACAAGGAAGAAAGGCCATTGGCAACAAATGGGTTTACAAGATAAAGCGTGATGGCAATGATCAAGTGGAGCGGTATCGTGCAAGATTGGTGGTGAAAGGATATGCTCAGAAAGAAGGAATAGACTTTAATGAGATATTTTCTCCGGTGGTACGACTTACTACAATCAGAGTAGTCTTGGCGATGTGTGCTATATTTGATCTTCACTTAGAGCAGTTAGATGTGAAAACTGCATTTCTTCATGGAGAACTTGAAGAAGAAATTTATATGCTCCAACCAGAGGGTTTTGCTGAAACAGGCAAGAGAACTTGGTTTGCAGGTTGAACAAATCTCTATACGGTCTCAAACAGGCGCCGAGGTGTTGGTACAAGAGATTTGATTCCTTCATAATTAGCCTTGGGTACAACAGACTCAGTTCAGACCATTGTACGTATTACAAGAGGTTTGAAGAAAATGATGTTTTCATCATTCTGTTGTTGTACGTGGATGACATGTTGGTAATAGGCCCCAACAAAGATCGAGTCCAAGAATTGAAGGCACAGTTGGCTAGGGAGTTTGATATGAAGGACTTGGGACCAGCAAACAAGATTCTAGGGATGCAAATTCACCGAGACAGAAGTAAGAGGAAGATTTGGCTTTCTCAGAAGAATTATTTGAAGAAGATCTTGCGACGCTTCAACATGCAAGATTGTAAGCCAATTTCCACCCCACTTCCTGTTAACTTCAAATTATCCTCAAGTATGTCTCCTAGCAATGAAGCAGAGAGGATGGAGATGTCTCGAGTACCGTATGCATCAGCAGTGGGAAGTTTAATGTTTGCCATGATATGTACAAGACCAGACATTGCACAAGCAGTGGGAGCAGCTAGTCGATACATGGCAAATCCTGGTAGAGAGCATTGGAATACTATTAAGAGGATCTTGAGATACATCAAGGGTACCTCAGATGCCGCATTATGTTATGGAGGATCAGAATTTACTATCAGAGGTTATGTTGACTCAGATTTTGCTGGTGACCTTGAGAAAAGAAAATCCACTACAGGCTATGTGTTCATAATTGCAGGAGGAGCTGTGAGCTGGGTCTCTAAACTTCAGACTGTTGTAGCGTTATCCACAACAGAAGCTGAGTATATGGCAGCTACACAAGCTTGTAAAGAAGCAATATGGTTGAAGAAACTTATGGAGGAGCTCGGGCACAACCAAGAGAAGATTCTTTTGTATTGTGATAGTCAGAGTGCCTTGCATATTGCAAGGAATCCAGCGTTTCATTCAAGAACAAAACATATAGATGTTCAGTATCACTTTGTTCGCGAAGTGGTGGAAGATGGAAGTGTGGATTTTCAGAAGGTTCACACAAAGGAAAACCCAGCAGATGCTTTAACCAAACCAGTCAACACTGATAAGTATATATGGTGCAGATCCTCTTGTGGCCTAGCAGAAACGTAAGCAGCATGAAGATGGCAAGTATTGAAAGGATAGAAGAATCACAAATGATGAAGTGTGAAGACTTGATTCAATCATCAAAGTCTTCAAGTGGGAGAATGTGAAGCTAGCCACCAAACCAGCCACCTAGTCAACAATGGGTGGGAGTCAACAATGGTGGTGAAGCCATCCTTCCTTAGTCACAAATTGTAGGCACCAAACTTGTGCCACTTGCCTTACCCCTTGTATTTGCATGGATGTTTGCCTATAAATAGGCAATGCATCCAAGCATTGTAAACACACCACAAGAGAGAAACAAGAGAGGAAGAGAAGAGTGAGAGAGGGAAAATAATCCCACAAAATTGTGAGGTATTTGTGAGAGAGTAAGTGAGGTGTTTTCTCCTAGTAATAGAGAGATTCTTAGTTGTTCTCCTATTATTTGAGAGAGGTTGTAATTCCCACATTACTAGTAAAATCCTTCTATACTTGCTCGTGGACGTAGCCCAATTGGGTGAACCACGTAAATTCTTGTGTGTCTCATTTCTCATTTTATCCTATTCTTTGCCTTTTATCTTGTCGGGTTTGCATGCCAATATCCTAACACGCGCGACCATGTAAAAATGAAATCTTATAAGAGAAAAGATCAGACATTTGATATCTTGTTTTTTTTTTTATGGAAAATGATCTTGTTTAAAGAGTCGTCATCTAGTATTATGGTCACTAAAAACCCAAACTGGTCAACAAAGATTATATAATACAAGACTGGTTATATAAAAGGGAAGATATTATCACTTTTTAAATTTCCTGACTATGACAGGCTGCATTGTTGATTTTATCTTAAATTCCTAAAAATTTGTTGGTTTATGTTCTAATGGTTTGCTTGTAATATTCCTGACTCTAGCGTCAGTGAATATTCAACTATAAATATTTTCAACTCTGATTTTAGTAAATATTACGTAGCTAGAAAATCATAATAACAAAATATAATAAAATAAATTTAAATAAGTATTTTTATTCTTGACTCTAATATCAGTAAATAAACCAATAAACCAAATTTTTTTTTTTATGTATGCATGCATACATTTATTTTATTTTATTTTACTTGTTTTTATTTTTTTTTACCTTTTTTTTTATTTTTTTGGGTTAGGTTTAGTGGGCAGTTTTTACCCACAAACATGCGTGAATTGTTCACAAACCCTTCCTACAGTCGCCATGTAATTAAATCTCTAATACACAGTGTTGATGAATTATTTTGCAAAATTGGAGACACTTACCTGGGAGCAGGATGAAGGCGATGGCGTGCTGTTCCTCCTTTCGTTTACTTTTCCTCTGGTTCTTTCTTTTCTTTTGCTTTCTCTCGGTGCAACCTTTGCCTGTGTTTGTTTTTCTCTATTTTTCTTTTAGTCTCCCCGTATATGCTCTGTTCTTCTCTGCGGATTCTGTGTTTCCTACTTTCACTCCCTCTCCTCTGTTCGGCTGCTTTTTTTTTCTTTGTCCTCTTTCTCTGGTTTGTTCCCTTTTCCAGTTCTTCCCTCTATATTTTTTGGTCTTCTCAAGCAATAACAGCAGTGGCTGCTGAAAATGGAGCTTTTGGAGCTGCCACCAAAGAAGAAGACAAGGGCGTCCCTTTAGTTTTTCACTGATGTTCGTTCTTTCTCTCTGTTTTTATCTTCAATCTCTTCTCTGTCATCCCTTGTTTCTCTCTTCTGTTTTTTTTTTTTCCTGTTCTTCTTTACGTTTCTCCTTCCCCCAGTCCCCCGTGTGCATGGTCTTTCTCTGGCTATTTATATAGCCAGAGAATGCCATGCAGTCGCCTCTAAATAATGAGGCGACCGACCGTTGTTATTGGAGGAGTAATTGGGATCGTGGGGAGTCCGTTTCTGGTTTGGTTCGCTGAAGAAGATGAACAGTGTTGATGGCCATTTTCGTTTTGGTCTGATGTTTTGAAAGCTTTGTAAGCAAGCCTCCTGGATAAACTTTAATTGGACTCCTACATCTCAACACCATTTGCAAATGGGTCCTTTGATTTTAATTTCTTGCAATTTTAACTAGAATCAACCCTAACTTTGATATTTATCTAATTAAGCTCCTGATTTCATTAATTAACTAATTTGAAGTTCAATTAAGTCCCAAACTTATCAATTCCTCAATTAAATTCTTAATTTGGTTAATAAAACTAACACAAAGTTTAATTAAATCCCAAAACTTCTACTTGCTGTTAACCCAAATTTTAATTTATTCTTCATTTATTTTATTTATTTATTTTTTTAAGAAAAATAATAATAAATTAAAATAAAAGGGTTGGGTTTTTACATGATCCAAACCAAAGCACTTCTGCTTAGAGAAGCTTGTGGCTCTTTATCCAATCCAAACCAAAGCTTGTATGTATCTAGTCTCTCTTATTTTCAATGGACAGCAACCGATTTCAAGTGTTTTCACAGTCTCTTCCAAAATTTAAAATTCTTGATCTCCGTTGTTCATTTTATAAGTTCTGCTTTATTTAAACTCTACGTTTTTGTTCTTGTATATCTAGAAAATTTTCCCTTTGCTCATTTTATAAATTCTGCTTTGATGGAACAGATACAACTTTAGGGCAACAGATTCCACATTGTCCTTGAATATGATGAAAATGAGGAGGAAGAACAGGAGTGGCTACTTTAGAAAGAGTTTGTAGAGTACTTGTCATTCAAAATATCCAGTGGATATGTGGCTTTGATCTATTCACATGGTTTTCTGTTATGTCATTATGCAATCCTTATCGCCTGGGTTTCTTACCCCTTAATTTTTCGATAGAATTTTTGGCCGAAATGATGTGAATAGCCATAAACGTCTCCTCTTAATTAAATTTTTCTAACTTCACGATGTCAATAGCCATCAATTCCCGGCACCAAAATTTTCCATGCCTAGACATTAATTAGCCATGGAAAATTCCTCACGCGGAAACGTTCCATACCATAGAGAGAGTGGACTTGTGGGGATGACTTGTCTTAAATTTACAATCCACCCTTTCTCTCTCATTTTTAAAACCATGCCCATGTCTTGGGCCCAGTTGTAGACTGGTCCAATTACAAATATAGGATGTGCTTGGTATCATGTGTTTTTTGAAAAAATTAAATTTTTTTATTTTAAATTAATATATTTTTTATGTTTTTATATAAAATCTAATTCACGAGTTTTTTATATATGAGAAATTAAATTATTTAAATTAATAAATTCTAAATAAACAAGAAATTAAATTATTTAAATGAAACACTAATAAAAAAATTATACTAGTTGACTAATTTATTTAATTTAACCAATTGCTTTGTTTTTCGATTAATTCTTCATAAATCTACTTTACTTTCAGCAGATTCAAATGATGCAACTAGAATTACAGGCCCTAGTAAACTTTCCAAGTCAGATATGGAGAGCCTTATCCTCCACGTGCCTTTTTCTTACTGGTGGGTGAAGAAAGAAGAACCGTGTGAGTTGATGGGAGGGATTATGTGTTGTGTGTAGGGGTGAGAAAAAAACCGATAAACCGATTTAACCGAGAAAACCGACCAAAAATTAACCGAAAAAACCGAACCGAGAAAAAAAACCGATTAAACCGATTAGAATTTTTAGAAAAACTTCCGGTTCGGTTCGGTTTTCGGTTTTGTTCTGTTGAAACCGGTAAACTCAAACCGAACCGAACCGATTCTAATAAAAACAATACTATAAATAGAAAAAAAATATTTGCCTTCAGTAACCTAACCCTAGCAGTGCGGCCGCCCCTTCTCTTTCTCTCAAACATCAGAGACACGCTCAGCTAAATCCTAACTCTAGCACCCGCAATCGCCGCCTCTCCCTAGATTCTCAAACACCAGAGACACGCCAAGCATCAGCTGAAATCCTAACACCAGCACCCGCGGCCGCTCCCCCCTCTCCTTAGAGTCTTAGACTCTCAAACACAGACAACCAGAGAAACGTCAAGCATCAGCTGAAATTTGAAAGTTGAAACCAATCAAGCCTCTCAACTCTCAAGTCTCAATAATAGATCAACGTGTTCCAGAACAGCAGAACCTATCTAGGTGGCCTTTCCTCTTCAGTAAGTTTTAATGATGTTTTTTCCGTTTTAATTAATTAATTAGTCTATCCTCTATTATATTTATTGTATTTTCTTTTCAATGCAGAGGTCAGAGACACGGTTGTTGTTTTGAATGCTCAAAAATCCATATCTAAGGTAACTATTTGTAGTTTTTTATTGGGTTTTTAAATGTTTGTGATTGCTTTAATTGGGTTTTTATTCTTGAGCAATGAAAGGAATGTTCGTAGAATTGAAAACCCATGTTTGTGCTTATTTTCGTTGATAATTGAAAACTCATGTTTAAGCACTGAAAGGAATGTATATATTTTGATCTAGTGCTTATTTTCTTGAGATTCCTTATATGTATTTAGTTTATAGTGTCAAAAGAGAGAACAGAATCATTTGACAGTGAAGAAATCACAAGAAAACATTATTACAACATAACTTAGCTCTTGCCTTTCTTTACCCTTCCTAAAAAAACCCACATCTCTCTTTTATCATCCGGCCTCTTCACTCACCTTTTTTCACATTGAAGTCCTCTAAAACCCTCCATGCATCCATCCTCACCTCCCTTCTCCTCAAGCCTCGCAAATCCATCTCAAGAATAGCATCACCCTCTGCGACATAACCTCATCTCCATAATCACTCAAAATTACCACCACTCTCTGCGGCATGAATCCCAGATTATGCTCTGTTTGCTGTATACGGATAGATATAGTCAAAGATAACTAGTGGGCTTTACAATTAATAGATTCAAGATTAATTTAAGAGTTATTGCTCTCGAGTTTCATAATATATTCCTAGGCGGAGTCCACGCTGGTGCCATAACTGTCTGGGCAATGGAGGAGCTTGCTAGGAATCCAAGAACAATGAAGAAAGCACAAGATGAAATTAGGAAGTCTGTTGGGAAGAAAGGAAGACTGGCTGAGGAGAGTATAGAATCTTTTGATTTTCAGTGTACGTGTTGGTGGAAAATCATATTGATTTTATTCTTTATATGAAAAATTGTTTCTGCTTCTATTTGGATTTTTGTTTCTCTGTTCAGCTTCCAATTTTCATTCTATTGCTTGGAATTTCTCTTGAAAATTGCTCAAATCTGACGTGGAATACTTTTATTTTTATATCTTCTAATTTAATTCATCAAGTTATAATTTTATATTTTTAATTTCAGGTTTCGATGGTGACAATTGGACTATTGAAGTATTTTATGATAATGTTAGTTGTTGTTTTTGTTAAGCCCTTTGAAGGCAATGCTTTGTAATTTGTATTTTAACTTGTTGGTATGCGTTATTTAAACTTATCTGCAGCAGGAGTCCTGCCCCCTCAAACAAAACAAATGAAAAATTATTAGGAAGGCAACAAATGAATACTCAGTTGCAAAAAACAACCCAAAAAAATAATTGATTTGGTTAAGAATCTTATAAGAAAAGTAGACAATATTATCATTAATTACAAGCCCATCAAAAATTTAATTAAAAGCCCATTAGAAACAGCCCAAAATATATTATAGGTTTTGTCGGTTTTTTAACATTAAAAACCGAACCAAACCGAACCGAAACCGGTCGGTTTGACTTGGTTTCGGTTCGGTTTCGGTTGATTTTTTTAAAAAAAATATAATTCGGTTTGGTTGGTTTTTTTAGGCAAAAACCGAACCGAAAATGATCACCCCTAGTTGTGTGTGTGTGTGTAATGTCCCTTTTGGTAATTATACAACAGCGACTTCTAAGGCTGACTTCATAGCATCTCCAACGTAATATTATTTTAGTTTTTTTATGTTTATTTTACATATTTTTTTTAAAATATTATAAAAATGTTTTTTCTTTCCCACAAATATTATTCTTACATATCTTTTAAAAATATCAAAACCAACAAAATAAAACCACAAAAAAATAAACCATTTAAATATAACTATATAAAAGAAAATAACATCAAACTTATTAAAAAAAATAAAACAATATATTTATACTATTTAAAATATTATTATATCAATTAAACTCTTCAAAATAACATTTTCTCCGGGAGATGGTCTTACAAGTAAAGATTACAGGTACTCTCTCTCTCTCTTATCTCTTTTAGAATCACTTAAATTAATTCACTGTTAGAAACTAATTATTGATGATCTCATCAACCAATTTCGTTGGTTCAGCATAGAGATTTATCATTCAGCATAGAGATTTATCATATGTACAGATTTTTTTCTGAAAGGGCATGGAGGATTTGATTGCAGGGAATTAACTTGAAAACTGTTTTAAAGATAAAGTAAGATAATAATACATGAACACTTCAACTTATTGGTGTGCTGTCGATCTTGAAACTGTTTTATTTTGTTCAGATCTTTGAAAAGTCTTATCTTTGCTAGACTCGAAATGGCTGCTGGGAAATATCAAGAATCCTACTCTTCACGGTTTCCTAATTGTAAATATCAAGTGTTCTTGAGTTTTAGAGGTGAAGACACCCGCAAGAACTTTACCGATCACCTCTACACGGCTCTGGTTCAAGCAGGGATTCACACATTTAGAGATGATAATGAAATTCGGAGAGGAGAGAATATAGATTTCGAGCTCCAGAAGGCAATACAACAATCAAAAATATCGATAATCGTGTTCTCCAAAGACTATGCTTCGTCGAGATGGTGCCTCGATGAACTTGTAATGATCATGGAACGTAAGAGGAATGCTGACTGCATAGTTTTGCCAGTATTCTATGATGTGGATCCATCCCAAGTCGGACGTCAAACAGGGAGCTTCTCTGCAGCATTTGTGGAACATGAAAAGAGCTTCAACAAGGAGATGGAGCGGGTGAATGGGTGGAGGATTGCTTTAAAGGAAGTGGCTGATTTAGCTGGAATGGTTCTAGGAGATGGGTAAGTTGTATCTCTTTATGAAACTATACATAGCATAAGACTAGAATGCTGGTAGTGAACTCTTAATTTCTTTCAGTTAAGTGTACTGATAAGAAAACATATAACAAAAATAAAAAAAACTCATGATTTCTTCATTGTTTTTTTTTCAATCATGATTTGGTTTAAACTATCAAATCAATGACACACAACCTGCTTTAATTTCATAGCTAAATGTTGTTTTCTTCATTGTATTTTACTTTTTGATGTAGGTACGAGGCACCGTTTGTCCAATCTATTGTGGAGAAGGTCTTAAAGAATTTGGATCAAAAAATGTTTCATGTACCCCCTCATTTCATTGGAAGAGATCCTCTAGTACAAGATATCAACTCATGGTTGCAAGATGGGTCCCATGATGCTGCCATTGCTATACTCTATGGAATTGGTGGAGTTGGAAAGACAGCCATAGCTAAGAGTGTTTATAACCAGAACTATTATAAATTTGAAGGAAAGAGCTTTCTATCAAATTTTAGGTCAAAGGATATAGTTTGCCTACAGAGGCAACTTCTTTCCGACATCCTAAACAAGACTGTTGATGAGATAAATGATGAAGATGAAGGAATTCTGAAGATTAAGGATGCATTATGTTGCCGAAGAACTCTTATTGTTCTAGATGATGTGGACAAAAGGGACCAATTCAATAAAATCGTTGGCATGCAAAATTGGCTTTGTAAAGGAAGTAAGATCATTGTAACAACCAGAAATAAGGGTCTGTTTTCAGCTAATGATATTGAGTGGGTCCGGTGCAAAGTCGAACCGCTAGATAACAAAAAATCACTTGAGCTTTTCAGTTGGAATGCCTTTGGACAAGCTGACCCTGTTGATGGTTTTGTAGAAGACTCTTGGAGAATAGTACATCATTGTAATGGACTTCCATTAGCTCTTGGAGTTATTGGCTCTTCATTGTCCGGAAAAGGAAGAGAAATATGGGAAAGCGCATTACAACAAATGGAAGTGATTCCTAATTTTGAAGTTCAAAAGGTTCTTCGAATAAGTTACGACTTTCTTGATGGTGATTATCCGAAGAACTTATTCCTTGATATCGCATGTTTCTTCAATGGAATGGATGTGGATGATGCAGTTAGGATACTAGATGGGCTCGATAAAGGTGCAAGATTTGGGATTGACAATCTCATCGATAGATGTCTTGTTGAAATCAACAATGATCAAAGGTTGTGGATGCATCAACTAGTAAGAGATATGGGAAGGGAAATTGCTCGTCAAGAATCTCCCAAATGTCAAAGAATATGGCGTCACGAGGATGCTTTTACAGTTTTGAAAGGAACTACTGTAAGTAGCTCAATTTTTTTATATGTCTACTTAAATAGTTTGTGGTGCCTTGACATATTCATTCATCTACTTTCCTTTCTCATGTACTTATAATATTATTATGCAGGATGCTGAAAAATTGCGGGGCCTTACCATTGACATGCATGCATTAATGAAAGATCATTATGCAGAAGTTGTCTGTACTGATTCAATGGTTTGCCGTAAGCGCCGCAGGCTTAACTTCTTTAAACAATGGCTTTCCGAGTTTTTAGATGGGGGAAAATTACAAACTGACCAAACAAGTTTGTTTCCCATCCTCAGCGCGGATGTTTTTAGAAAGATGCCAGATGTAAAATTTCTCCAACTAAACTACACTAATTTTCATGGAAGTTTCGAGCACTTTCCCAAGAATTTGATATGGTTATGTTGGCATGGATTGTCTTCGAGATCCATACCAAATCACGCATGCTTGGAGAAGCTGGTGGTTCTTGATCTATCCAGAAGTTGTCTAGTTGATGCTTGGAAGGGCAAACTGGTATGCATCGAGTCTCTCTTTATAACTATCTCTCTCGTTTTGAATTGATAACAACTAAATTCATGTATTTTCACAGTTTCTTCCAAAATTGAAAATTCTTGATCTCCGTCACTCTCGTGATCTCATTAGAACCCCAGACTTCTCGGGTCTCCCAGCCCTTGAAAAGCTAATACTTGAAGACTGCATCCGTTTGGTTCAAATTCACGAATCTATTGGTGATTTACAAAGATTGTTGATCTTAAATCTAAGAAATTGTACAAGTCTTATGGAGCTTCCAGAAGAAATGAGTAGATTGAATTCACTTCAAGAGCTGGTTTTAGATGGTTGCTCAAATCTTGACAGCCTGAATATGGAGTTAGAGCATCATCAGGGGCGCAAGTTGCTTCAAAGTGATGGAATTGTTGCAAGTACATCATTCATTTCATCTCTTCCATTGAAGCTATTCTTTCCCTCTAGGTTTTCAACGAGGAAAATGTTGAGATTTACCTCGTTTTCACTGCCACGCTTATTGGAGAGTCTAGATTTAAGTGGAACTCCAATTCGTTTTCTTCCAGAAAGCATCAAGGATCTTGGTCTACTCAGACCTATATTTAAGAAATTGCAAAATGCTTCAGACTCCCAGAGCTTCCATCCCATTTGGATTCGTTAGATGTGTCCTTTTGCTATTCACTGCAAAACTTGCAAATCCAAATCACTTAGTCAAGTTCCAAGATCGGATAAAGCAAGAATTAATCCAAAAGTTTGACTCTCACATGTTCAGAATAATGGAAACGGTTAGTGCTCAAATACAGACATCGAGATTTCAGGTCCTCCCTCTCCCATTTTATTGTTTTGGAAATCTACATTTGAATACTTTTCTTTTGCTCATTTTATAGACATTGTTTTGGTGGTACAGATAATATTTATGGATGGCATATTCAGCCTTCTCGTATCTGTATTTGATGAAGAGAAGTTGAGGTGGTTTGATGAGGAGGAAGAAGAGGATAAATGGCTAATTCAGAATGAGTTTGTAGATAACTTTTCATTCAAAATATCCTCATCACCTCCTGCGCACCGGATATGTGGCTTTAATCTGTTCATGAGTTGTGTGACGTCAGCATACCGTGGCTTTAGTAATGTTCATATTGAAATCAGAAACAATACGAGTGGTCGATCCTTGCTTTGTCAATCCTTTGTCTCCTCTATGATCAACAAGCGTGGTGTTCGTCGTGAAATCCAATTGATATTGCACACGAAATTAGGGGGCAATGATCCTACATTTGATAATGATGATGACGTGAGTATTTCAGTGCGTCCACATGGTCCAGCTATCCAATTAAGGACCGTTGGTGTCCAATGGTTGCATGAAGAGGAAGGAAATGATATCCAATCAAAGGAAGAGGTAGCCAGAGTAGAAATAGCTTCTCGTTTTTTTAGAAATTATTATTGTGGTTTCCATGGTAAATACAGTGCTCGCAATATCGGTTGGTGGTATTTTGCAAAGAAAGGTCATGAGAACTTTTATTTATAAATATTTATAAGGGCTTTCATATTAAAAAATGTAATATGATATTATTTTATTAATTAATTTTTAATTATAGAATCTTCTATTTATAATAAGATATATTAAATATCTTATTTTATGTGTCAATTTTCTATTAACCAAAATATATGTAAAGGTCCATTTTTTTCATGTTATTTTATCTATTTTATTTCATCTTTTTATATAAAATATAAAATAATACATGATGAAATTTAATTGGTAATTATTTTTTTTGTTTCTATATATATTCTCACGAGATAAGTTCACTTATAATAAAAAATAAATAGGCATGTCTTTAAAATATAATTGAGAGAGTTTTATAATTTGAATATATTTCATTTTAATTAAAAATTGAATGGATTTTATTAAATTTTAACAATAAATTAATATAGATATTTTTATTGTAAAAATAAAATATAATAATCATCAAGATTAGAAATTTTAAAATTAATTTTGATTGAAAATTATCAAATTAAAAGATAGAATTAAAATTCAATAACAAAAGTGGAAGACGTTCAATTTTCTATAGTAGCCTGCAACTTTGACTGCCTACGAGACTCTTTCTTTTCATAAAAAAACAGTTACTTTGAGATCTTGATTTGAAAGTCTCGTTATCCTGAATCAAAAGACGCAATCTGTTCATGATTTCGATTAATGATCGATGCAATTGAATCAGTTTTCATATACTGTCACCCATGACCTCAAACATTATGAGGATCTTGGAATGTGTTTTCATTTCCCTGGTTTTTTGCAGCAACAGTTGTTCTAGGAGACGCGAAAGCCACAAAGTTCTGACCACTTGGACTTTTTAATGGTTGGTTGTTGGAGCTATATCATGGCATGCTCTGTTGATTTTCCCAACCCATTCTCCTGATGCAAGATCAAGTGCTAAAAGTATTCCTAGTTTAACCGGTTTCTGCAGTACAAAACCGAAAACCAAAACGAATCGGGATTTTTTGGTTAATGTTTAATCAATTTTTTTGAAATATTCTAATCGGTTTAATCAATTTTTTTTTTAATTTGGGTTTTTTGGTTAATGTTTTTCTGATTTTCTCAATTTACTTGATTTATCGGATTTTTGATGACCCTATAAATACTTGAGCTTATTGGTGTGCTGTCAATCTTGGTCTACTCAGAGCCCTGACTTTAAGAAATTGTAAAAAAATTGTTAAAGGAATATATGCAGTAATACCAACCACGAAGCAAAAGATTTGAGAGAAAAGAGAGAAACAGAAATGATGTGAATAGCCATCAACTTCTGGAGTTTATTTTCTAACTTGATTCTTACTTCACGATGTCAATATATAGCCATCAATTCCCGGCACCAAAATTTTCCATGGATAGAGAGAGTGGACTTGTAGGGATGACTTATCTTAAAATTACAATCCACCCTTTCTCTCTCAATTTTAAAACCATTCGCCCATGTCTTAGGCCCAGTAGTAGACTTCGTCTGAAATATTGAATCATTGGGATGGCAGGTATGAATACGATGGAATTTGAGGTGTTTAATGGTTTGTTCTCATATATAAAAAACTCGTGAATTAGATTTTTTATAAATAAAATTTAAATTTAAATAAAAAAATATTAATTTAACTAAATCTTGCTAACTTGATGAAATTGAATCGGATCAACATCAAATAATTATTTTTAAAACAAAAAATAAAATAATTAACTTGAGTTAATTGGACAACGCAGTTACTCGGAATTTATTAGAGCGTATTTGAAAAAATATATTTTTCTTTCCAAAAAACATTAAAATATATTTTTTATTTTTAAAAAATTATTTTTGATATCAGTATATCAAAATGATCTGAAAACATAAAAAATATATTAATTTGAAATAAAAAAATAAAATAATTTTAATTTTAAAAAAAAACACTTCCAAAACACAATACCAAACACACGTTTGGCTAAGCTGTAGCTACTGCTTTTTTTTTTAAAAAAAAACTTAATAAAACTAGTGTTTGGTTATAAATAGAAACTGTGGTCTGGCTTATGGACCTATTAAAAATAAGGTTGAACCGTAGGTTGTGATGAATCAATTTTTTCATGCTTCTTGCCGTGTTTTGGTTCCGTACTGATAATTAAAAAAAACAACTAAATAGATACCACAATCGAGTTTCCTTCAACCACTTGCGAATATTGAATGCTTGGTGTCATCATCATCAACATGCAAAGAAAAGAAAAGTGGTCGGTGTGCTATTTTTTTGTCCTACTTTTCCAGTGATTCATAAACTTTGTGGTGCCTTTCCTCTTTTGTATTTCTGTATTTTCTTTTTTTGATTATGTTTTATTTGAAAATTTTGAAGGAGATTGCTTAATAATATAGTATTTGTAGAATTTAATTGCAATTCTAATTTTGTTCTTGTCGAGTCCGACCCAGTTAAAAAAAATTTAATTTTTATTTTTATTTTTAATTGTGTTTTATTCAAAAAATTAGAAAGAGATCGCTTGATGACGTAGCATTTGCAGAATTTGATCGAACAATAAACAATATTTGATATCAATATTATTTATTTCTTGATGTAATAATAGTAGTTAAATTTACAATATTTAAATTAAAAATCCTCAGTATTAATATAAATATATATATATTTTAATTATTTTATAACCTTAATTTGAAGAAAAAAAGAAAAAAAGAAAATGGTCCTAACGCGGAAATGGCCGATACCACAGAGACTTGTAAGGTTGACTTAAAAGCAGAAAATTGATGAACTGATAAGAGAACATCAGCGAAGGGAAAGTGAAGATGGTAGGTAACTCTCTCTCTTTGTCAAAGAACCAATTCAACCCAAAAGCTTAAGCTGTTAGGTGAGGCTCCAAGATATGATTTATATTATTCTCTAACACACCCCCTTAAGTGAAAGCCCTTTGGGCTTGAAACTTGCACATGCCCACATTACCTTGTGCTTAATTTTATCAAATAAATAGGGATGGTGAGATTCGAACTCGTGACCGCTTGGTCATTAAAGCTCTAATACCATGTCAAAGAACCAATTCAACCCAAAAGCTTAAGCTGTTAGGTGAGACTCCAAGATATGATTTATATTATTCTCTAACACTCTCTTATCTCTTTCAATATTATGTTATATTGCGGAATGTAACTCTGCTGTAACTGAGAATCACTTCGATTAATTCACTGTTAGAAACTAATTATTGATGATTTCGTCAACCGATTTTGTTGGATCAACATAGAGATTTATTATATGTACAAATATTTTTATGAAAGGGCATGGAGGAGTTGATTGCTAGGAAATAACCTGAAAATTGTTTTACTAAAAAATTAAGTAAGATAATAATATATGAACACTTCAATCTTGAACTCTCGACATCAATCCTGCAACTCAGAGTCAGAGTTGGAAGTATCCGTGGTTGAATATTCATTGACATCAAAGTCAGAAATATTACAAGCAAACCAGCATAGCATAAACCAACAAACTATTAGTAATTTAAGATAAAATCAGCAATGCAGCCTACCTCAGGCAAAACGTTAAAGGAGTGATAATATCTTTCTTTTTATGTAACTAGTCCCGTACCATAGAATCTTTGTTGATCAATTAGGGTTTCTAGTGATCATAATATTAGGTGGAGACTATTTAAATAACACATTTTTTCATCGAAGAACAAGATGTCAAAATTTATTTTTTCCATGGAATTTTTTTTAAAGCTTGTCGCACGTCGAAAAAATCCGTGCGGCATCGGCTGGCGATTTTTATCGTCTCTTTCTCGTTATTCTTGTTTTGGTTCGTTGGAGTCGCCACCTAGTAATTCATTGAGAGCTACTAGGAAACCTGATGTACTGGTCTTGTCAAAGATCGCGGGTAAGGGACTGGTTGTGGTTAGGGAAGGTATTAGCACCCCTAACGCACCCTACCTGAGGTAAGCTGCTTTGTGGACTTGATGTGTTAAAGTTTTAAAAATTCTGTTCTTTCATCGAATTTTAGAAAATACAACTTACATGTAAGTTCATAATTCTTTATCCGTGATCAAATCAGAATATTAAATTCTTCTTTATTCTTGCAATTTTATCATAATAAAAAAAAACATTCATAAACAAAAATACACACCACATTCACTTTCAAGCTTCGTGGACTTGATGTGATATAAAAAATAAAATTTTAGCCCAATTCTAAGGCTTTGATAAATCAGTTATTACTTTTCCAGACTATATGTAGATACATGTTCTACATTTCCATGGAAAATACAACATGATTTTTATCTGTCCTTTAGATATTTGTGCATATAAATTAAATTCATTTATTTTTATTCAATAACATACAAAAAAAAAATTACAAGCACACACAAACATTTCTTTTTCTTTTTCTATTATCACTTTCTCTTTCTCTTCTTTTCTTTTCTTTTACATGTTTTTTTTTTTGTACATCACATTACAAAAATTATAAAAAATTAAACACTAAACGAAAATTACATTACATAATTTAAAAATTACAAAATAGTCCCTAAACGTGGGTTCACGCGCCGCCGTAAAATACCAGAAAACAAGCCGGTCTTGCTCAGCTTCTTCTCTTCCTCGCCGGTGACGACCTGTAGTCAAGAAAAGAGAACACACAACAGTTGATTTTACTCCATTTTTTGTCCAGATCTATTCTGATTTTTTGTTTTTTAGATCTATTATTTTCTGTTATCTTTCTTCTTCACGGCGTCAGCGTCCGTTCGTTCCTTCGTCAACCGGTGGCAGTACTGTTCTGGGTCTTCTTCTTCTGATCTGGCGGCTGTCGTGGAAGGAGTGCTGGAGGCTGAGGAAGGTGACGGCGTCTGTGGATGCTGCTGTTGTCGGCCGCCGCTAGGTTCTTCGGTGGGTGATGGAAATGAAGAGATCGGGGACGATGGAGAGGCGGCCGGTGGTGGAGGAGCCTGTGTTGTCGGCTCAAACCGGGGGCTGCTGCTTGGCTTCAAGAGGGAGAAGGAAAAAAAATCCAAAGGGAGCCGGGGGGCTGGCCAGAAAAAAAAAAGAATTAAAAATCAGAAGGGAACTATGGGGGCCGGCCGGTTTAAGTAAAAAAAAAATGAAACCGGGGAGGGGGCTGAGCAGCTGAGGCTGATGAGAAAAAGGGAAAAAAAATCTGATGAGAGGCTGGCCTCGGTGATCGGCGGGAAGAGGAAGAAAAAAAAAATCAAAAGGGGATCTGTCGGGGAGCCAGCGGCTGGAAAAAAATCAAAACCAAGAAGGGGCTGGCGGCTGGTCCTTCGTGAGGGAGAGGAAGCAGTCTAGTTTTTAGGGTTCCCCTTTTGTGTTGCCTCCCCAAAAATTACAAAATGACCCCCCTCCCTCCTTTGAGTTTTTCAACCCATATTTATAGGTAAAATGTTGCCCGGTATCAAATTGATCCCTCAACTTTCTTTTTTTGTAAATTTTTGATTTTTCTTGTTTTTTTCTTGTATTTTTAAAAACGAGCAAAATCAACGTCAATTCTATGAGAAAAAATTAATGATTTTAAAAATGACGTGTGAAAAGTCGAACGCGTTCGAAAAAACCTTTGAAAATTAAAATTCTTTTTAGAAGACGTTGAAAATGCTAAAAACATTGCAAATATATTTAAAAACATATTTTTTTGGATTTTTGTTGTTTTTCACTATTTTTGGATTTTTCAAAAAATTTATTAAAAAGGAGGGTCAAAAATTGGGTAACAACAGATGCTCCCTCTTTACAATGCTTACGAAGCAAAACTTCTCAATACTTTGCATAGTAAGCTTTGTAAAGAAAACAAAAGGAAAATAATTTCATTATCTTGGGCGACCTGCCCACACACTCATACTGATCTGTTTTCACGGGCGACCTGCCCACAAATGCTCAACGTGGTCTATTTTCCGGGGCAACCGGCCCATACACTCACACTGGTCTATTTTCACAGGCAACCTGCCCACATGCTCACAAAGTAGTCTATTTTCAGGGGTGACCGGCCCACACACTCACAATGGTCTATTTTCAGGGGTGACCTGCCCACACACTCACACTGGTCTATTTTCATGGGTGACATGCCCACACATACTCACTTTGGTCTATTTTCATGGGCGACCTGCCCACACACTCATACTGGTCTATTTTCATGGGCGACATGCCCACACATACTCACTTTGGTCTATTTTCACGGGCGACCTGCTCACACACTCACACTGGTCTGTTTTCACGGGCGACCTGCCCACACATACTCATTTTGGTCTATTTTCACGGGCGACCTTCCCACACACTCACACTGGTCTGTTTTCACGGGCGACCTGCCCACACATACTCACTTTGGTCTATTTTCAGGGGTGACCTGCCCATACACTCACACTGGTCTGTTTTCACGGGCGACCTGCCCACACATACTCACTTTGGTCTATTTTCAGGGGTGACCTGTCCATACACTCACACTGGTCTGTTTTCACGGGCGACCTGCCCTTTTATTGGGTTTACCTGAGATCCCATCTGACGATCTAACAAGAACAAAAATCGGTGTGTAGCTCGGTTAACCTGAAATTCATCTAGTGATTCCCTTTAACCAGAGTCAAAGTCTGTGTGGTTAGACTGAACTGAGATCCCTTCGCCGATCCCCTTCAACCAGAACCAAAATCCTTTCCAATTAGGTTAAACTGAGATCCCTTCACCGATCCCCTTTAACCATAACCAAGGTCTGTGTGGTTAGACTGAACTGAGATCCCTTCGTTGATCCCCTTCAACCAGAACCAAAATCCTTTCCAATTAGGTTAAACTGAGATCCCTTCGTCGATCCCCTTTAACCATAACCAAGGTCTTGTGTAGTTAGACTAAATTGAGATCCCTTCGCCAATCCCCTTCAACCAGAACCAAAATCCTTTCCAATTAGGTTAAACTGAGATCCCTTTGCCGATCCCCTTTAACCATAACCAAGGAATGTGTGGTTAGACTGAACTGAGATCCCTTCGTCGATCCCCTTCAACCAGAACCAAAATCCTTTCCACTTAGGTTAACTGAGATCCCTTCGCCGATCCCCTTTAACCATAACCAAGGAATGTGTGGTTAGACTGAACTGAGATCCCTTCGTCGATCCCCTTTAACCATAACCAAAATCCTTTCCAGTTAGGTTAAACTGAGATCCCTTCGTCGATCCCCTTTAACCATAACCAAGGTCTTGTGTGTAGACTGAACTGAGATCCCTTCGCCGATCCCCTTCAACCAGAACCAAAATCCTTTCCAGTTAGGTTAAACTGAGATCCCTTTGCCGATCCCCTTTAACCATAACCAAGGAATGTGTGGTTAGACTGAACTGAGATCCCTTCGTCGATCCCCTTCAACCAGAACCAAAATCCTTTCCAGTTAGGTTAAACTGAGATCCCTTCGCCGATCCCCTTTAACCATAACCAAGGTCTGTGTGGTTAGACTGAACTGAGATCCCTTCGTCGATCCCTTTCAACCAGAACCAAAATCCTTTCCAGTTAGGTTAAACTGAGATCCATTCATCGATCCCCTTTAACCATAACCAAGGTCTGTGTGGTTAGACTGAACTGAGATCCCTTCGTCGATCCCCTTCAACCAGAACCAAAATCCTTTCCACTTAGGTTAAACTGAGATCCCTTTGCCGATCCCCTTTAATGTGTGTAACTCGATCAACCTGAAATCCCATATGGAGATTCCCTTTAACCAAAGCTACATGAGATCCCATCTGGCGACCTCATTCAACTGGAACGAAAATATATGTAACTCGGTTAACCTGAAATCCCATCTGGAAATTTCCTTTAACCAAAGCTACATGAGATCCCATCTAGCGACCTCATTTAACCAAAACAAAAGAATGTGTAAAAAAAAATGGTCTCATTATGACGGGTGACTTACCCAGATGGAAAAAATATGAGGTGTGGTCTCATTGTAATGGGTGACCTACCCAGATGGAAAAAATATGATGAAGTGCGGTCTCATTGTCATGGGTGACCTACCCAGATGGAAAGAATGTGATATGACAAGTGTGAAAAATAGGACTTACCTGGCGAAGTCCCTGAGGGGATGACAGAAGAAGGGCTGGAAAACTTGGTGCTTCCTGATAATCCCTGATCATAGGGTTTGAAAACTCGGTGTTTCCTGACTACAAGGGTTGAAAACTCGAGGCTTCCTGATTGCAAGGTTGATCTATTCATTTCTTTGGGATTTTTCTAATGGTAGGGTTCATCCCATCGTCCTTTTATTCCATGATCAAAGCCGATTCTTTATTATCATCACCACAATGCTTCTTTCTTTTTCCACCATCTTGCTGGACCTCATTAAGGATTTTCCTGTAACAATTCAAAAATATGTGCAAATGGTTTTTTTTTTTTTTTTTGAGGTTAGATGATATGCATGCATCCTTACCTGATTTGAAACATAGGTCCCCACCTCTTTGATGCTCCATCGTCATAGGGTGCCCTTGTTTGTATCCCAAAGCTTTCTTTGTTCTTCCGATGCATTGGCTCATTCTTGTGCTAGCCATCCACTTAGTTGTAAATGCAGTGCCCATCCCGGGCTGTCTTCGACAATTACTGCTTGCATCGTTCATCAAGCTTGACCCTGCCCCCAAGTGTGGTACTGCTTGATTCATCATGAAGGATTTTCTCTCCTGGCTTCTTCTGAGAATTATCCTCTGATTGATTGTGTGCATCATGCCAATACCCATCAAGATTGTTAATCAGTCATGAACTTGCCTCTAGTTGAAACAGTACTCTTCAAGTACATGTTATCATCAGCCTTCTTGGAACTCATTCAGTCATCCAGTCATGCATCTCATAGCTTGCAGTACAAAGGCTCATGGTTGTATGCTCAGTGTTCTCCTCAATAGATTCCTTTCAACTCTTCTAATCAGATTGTGAAAAGAAATGTCTCAGCCTCATCAATGATGCTGCTTTTATCACCCATACTCATGTGAAGCGCTCATCTGGCTTCAAAACAAGTTATCCCACAATCAGTCTTCGAGGTGGGTGCCTTTCCGACATTCATTCAGTGCAGTTGTGTGATAACATCTGTCATAACCATGTTTCAAAGATGACAATATGAGATTGTCCTTCAAGTGAAGCATTGTTCCACAGTCAGTCTTGGTGGTATGCATCTTTTCACCATTCAATTACATTCATCTGTGTATCTTCATCGATTGCTAGCCATGTTTCAAAAGATGATGATATGAAAGTGTCCTTCAAGTACATCCTTGTTTCTCCATTGCCGACAGGGTTCACTAGAGCATGGGCCATTTTGGAATGACATTGCCCCCAGTATGATCTGAATGTGCTCGTTCATTGATTATCTGTCTTTGAACATCATTGTCTTCAGTTCACTGATTCATCATTTAATCATTGCCTCATAGCTGATCTGAGCACTGCTTGTTTTTCCTTTTCAAGGTCTACTGTATTGCCCCCAGCTGCTCAACTTTTCAAGGAGTGTCGAGGACTTCAATGTCATTTCTATCAACGATTTTGCATACTCAATCGATGTTCTTCTGTGTTTGATAATCTTCCTTGTTCTGGAATCAACTCTCATATTTCAAAGATCATGTCTATTCAAAGTCTAGTTTGTTGAAATGAAATCAGAGATGTCCTTTTTGAAAATCAAGCTTTTTAATCAAAGACCCAACACACGTTATTCGAAATACACAGTCCTTTGATTGTCATGCATTTTGAAAACAGAAATTGACCCAATGTAGGATTAAAATGGCTTTTTCCATGGTTCTCTGTATCAATTTGAATCCTTGATATTGGGTATATCATTTGATAGTCTATGATGAGGTGACCTTTGCGTGAATTTCAAAAACAAGTCACACTTAGGCTTTATCAAGAAAGGTTATTTCTTTTCTTAGCACTTGTTTTATCAGCATGCATAATAACCAATAGCTTAATTCATGAAGTCACGACCCTTATGGAAAAGCTCTTCAAGTTTTGAGAGCGCCATTTATCGGTTCAAATTGCTTGCTTGATTAAAAAGGGCTTTTAAAAGCACGTAATGCAGGCTATGGTTCATGGCTATGAAAGAAAGGAATTTCAAAGGCTCAAAAGGTGTTTGAGGGTTTCAAAGACCTAGGATCAACATCAATTATTCATCAACTCTTTTCTATTGTTGTCTTTGTAGAGGAAACGACATATAACCTTGTTAACCTCAAAGTTCAGACTTTTCTTAACATAAGTCATAATGCAAATCCACCTTTCCTTGATGAATAACCAACCTTAATCATCTGATAACATCAGGCTTTATAATGGACACCAAAAGTCACGTTTATAAGTCTTTTTTCTGGTATTGACTTTTGTTGTGCCTTTCCTTGATTGAAATTTCTTTTGCTCTTTATAGACTTGATAGGCGTTCTCCTTCCTTTATCTTTGACTTGTATTTAAGTGAGGGCAATTTCAACTTCCTTTTTTTCATTCTCTTTTTTTTTCATAGCCTTCCTCAAAATTTTCTTATATGCCCCTAGTCTATGTGTTTTCTTCTAGCTCTCTCTCAATCATTGGACTTTTGTTCTAAGCCTTCCTCTTTATCCATTAATCATATCAATGTCTTCAAAATATCTCTCATTTGCCCCCAGTGTGGGGTGTGATCCTAGTCAGGGTTTTCATGAAAAAATATTTATCCAGCTCAAAATGGGACTACAAGGGATATAATCTTTAGAAAGTGAAGGGATATCAAAGATGGCCTTTTCTCATTTCAAGCAAGGTCGGTTAGAACCGATAAATTTTGACCTCATCCAGTGTAATGATTGGACTTGTAAGAATCATGATTCACGAGTCCATAACTACCGAATCCACTACATGTCATTATGCATACTGTTAAAACTTAGCTATATGATGTGTGGTTCAGTTTCAGGAGGTATGAGTTCAAAATTGTTTAGTCACCTCATGTCATTTTCAAGCATCGAGTCATTTCTGTAATCAAAACACTTTTAATCTTCCGGATTGATTAACCTTTATCGCATGTTGGAGTTTGATCAAAATATTTTGTCAGAATAAAATGCTAAACATCTGTTGATTTCAAAACAACAAAGAGACAAAAGCAAGGCATGTTTCGTTGAAGGATGAGATGTGATCCAAAACAAAATGCAGAATTCCATAACAATATGATTGACAGTTCATCACCATTCTTGAATCAGCTTTTCTGGCAATATCTGTGTTTTGCCAAGCACTTTTCGATCACATGTCATTTTGAAGATGTTCGGGGACAATATAGCCAATGACACCCTCCTTCAACTCCACTTTCTCTTGCTCACCAACTTTCAGACTCAATTCTTGCAATTCTTGCAATTGTTCACTTGAAATGGTTGAGGACCCCACATGACATCACATCTCTTGTCTGGATTAAACCACCAGAAAATGGTGGCATGGGATTTTCGGAGTCAGGTAAAAGTCTGGAATCTAGCAGATGCTCAAATAAACTCACATGACAACTATTCAATTGAAATTCTTGCAACTATTCCATTGAAATGGTCGAGGACCCCACCATGACATCACATCTCTTGTTGGATTATACCACCTAGAAAATGGTAGTTGCATGGGATTTGTCGAGTCTAGCAAAAGTCTAGAATCTGGCAGATTCTGGTAAATAAACCCACATAGCAGAGAATGTCTATCTTTGGCAAAGACATTTGGAGTAGTCGATGATACAACAAGACTGGTTAGACCAACATAATTAAGGTTTTCCATCGTCAGAGTCTTCTTTTGATTCATCTCTCATCGTTTCTCTGGAATCCTTGGCAGAACCTTCAATCTTTCCCATCTTGATAGCTTGTTCAATTTTTAGCAATCTACACAACTTCATGTCAATCTTCCAATGTTGTTGTTGTTGTTTTAGGATTGTTGGAAACCTCTTAATATCTAGGTAATCCTGGCAGTGCGCAAAAACAAAAATGTATGGAATCATATATTGTCAAAATTGGAAGAGAAACTGATGAATCCACAACTCCTCTATTTCCTCTTTGATTCCTCACTAACGGTGCAGCAAACAGCCACTTTTGCGTTTTAATGCCAATACTGGTAGGAGAAAATTGTGGACAATCTGAAACCACTGCATCCCTTCTTGGATTTCCCATTTACAGATCCACAAATAGATTCCTGCCGAGAGATCTCTGCAACGTTGAAGTTTGATGTCTGCTCAATGTTTTTCAAACCAAATCTGGCTCTTCAACATGCTACAGTTTCTTCGTGCTGAAACTGATGAGAGAAATATTTGTAGCATATGCAATTAGTAAATCCTCTCTTGCACTCTCAACTTGCAGCATCATAAACAGATTTTTGTAGAGAGAGCTTTGCCACGTTGAAGTTCGACGACTACTCATATTTTCAGACCAGGCCTGACTCCTCTGCCTAGTACAATGTTTTGCTCGTGCCACTGGTGGGAAAAAGTTTCAAAGCATATGAAATTAATACATCCCCTTTTGCATTTCCCATTGGCAGATCCACAAATAAATCTCTACAGAGAGAGCTTTACCACGTAGAAGTTCAGTGTCTAATCATGGTTTTTCAGACCAACATCTTGTGCTGCTGAACTGGAATTGAGCTCATAATTGGGGTAACTTCAAAGCAGACTAATGCACCATGTACAAGAGGCTAGTAGTCGTTTGGTTCCATTAGATGATGTGGAGGCGATGAACACTTAACAGTGCAACTGGACAAGAATCAGAGTTGTCATTAGTTGATGACTGAAGGCATTGTTGCTGTTGTTCATGACTGAAAAGGAGAGGCAGCTTCAATTGGACGTGACAAGCAGTGTTCCCACAGAAGACTGTGCAGACATTCTCTTTCCATTTGATGCTCAACACTTGTTCGAGCAAATCTGAGTCTAGCTACTTCACCTTTGATGCTCTCAACCTTAATCTGATAATGAGCCTCTATCTGACACCTTTCTTCACTTCCATCATCTTTCTTCAATCACGTGCAGCACAGCTTGTGCGGGGGACCTACCTTTCAACCCGGTACATGCATGATAAATGTATGAATATGTAATCTATATGACGAACTCGCCCTTCGAGGGGTGACATATGGTCGCAACTCTTGTATGATGAAACAAGAATCTTGATTCTTGCACAAACTCTACAATGAAAATTTTCTGAGCGACGGTCATTGTGTCACCCATAAGTCTGGAGTTCAAGATGCTTCAAGAAGGGCTTGCTCGGATGCAAAACAATGTATACGGAGCATACATCCTAAAGGCAGGTTCTAATCTTTTTAAGTGAGACAAAAGGTAGGTTTACTATTTGGTCTCTAAAAAGGGTCTCGTTGTCCCAGTGATCGCCCTCGTGGAGGCAATATGGGGGCTTGTAGGCAATGAGATGGCACGTGTCCAACTATTACCAGTCTAAGCACTCAACGAAGAGTTGGGGTTTACACAAACTTAAACCTTGACTAAAAGTCGTAAGGTAAGCTGCTAGTCCCCCTCCTAACCTGAAGCTTGTGTGTGCTTTAAAAAAATTAACTATGTGATGCATGAGATAATTCTACAAAATGCATGGATAAAACAAAAATAAAATAAGACAAAAATGCAAAAACATACACATCAAATATACAAAGCTTAGTCCAATAATGTTGAAAACAATACCTTCCCCAGTGGAGTCGTCATTCTGTCGCACGTCGAAAAAATCCGCGCGGCATCGGCTGGCGATTTTTATCGTCTCTTTCTCGTTATTCTTGTTTTGGTTCGTTGGAGTCACCACCTAGTAATTCATTGAGGGCTACTAGGAAACCTGATGTACTGGTCTTGTCAAAGATCGCGGGTAAAGGACTGGTTGTGGTTAGGGAAGCTATTAGCACCCCTAACGCACCCTACCTGAGGTAAGCTGCTTTGTGGACTTGATGTGTTAAAGAAGTTTTAAAAATTCTGTTCTTTCATCGAATTTTAGAAAATACAACTTACATGTAAGTTCATAATTCTTTATCCGTGATCAAATCAGAATATTAAATTCTTCTTTATTCTTGCAATTTTATCATAATAAAAAAAAACATTCATAAACAAAAATACACACCACATTCACTTTCAAGCTTCGTGGACTTGATGTGATATAAAAAATAAAATTTTAGCCCAATTCTAAGGCTTTGATAAATCAGTTATTACTTTTCCAGACTATATGTAGATACATGTTCTACATTTCCATGGAAAATACAACATGATTTTTATCTGTCCTTTAGATATTTGTGCATATAAATTAAATTCATTTATTTTTATTCAATAACATACAAAAAAAAAATTACAAGCACACACAAACATTTCTTTTTCTTTTTCTATTATCACTTTCTCTTTCTCTTCTTTTCTTTTCTTTTACATGTTTTTTTTTTGTACATCACATTACAAAAATTATAAAAAATTAAACACTAAACGAAAATTACATTACATAATTTAAAAATTACAAAATAGTCCCTAAACGTGGGTTCACGCGCCGCCGTAAAATACCAGAAAACAAGCCGGTCTTGCTCAGCTTCTTCTCTTCCTCGCCGGTGATGACCTGTAGTCAAGAAAAGAGAACACACAACAGTTGATTTTACTCCATTTTTTGTCCAGATCTATTTTGTTTTTTTGTTTTTTAGATCTATTATTTTCTGTTATCTTTCTTCTTCACAACGTCGGCGTCCGTTCGTTCCTTCGTCAACCGGTGGCAGTACTGTTCTGGGTCTTCTTCTTCTGATCTGGCGGCTGTCGTGGAAGGAGTGCTGGAGGCTGAGGAAGGTGACGGCGTCTGTGGATGTTGCTGTTGTCGGCCGCCGCTAGGTTCTTCGGTGGGTGATGGAAATGAAGAGATCGGGGAGGATGGAGAGGCGGCCGGTGGTGGAGGAGCCTGTGTTGTCGGCTGAGAGAGTAGAGGGACGGTGTGGGTTCTCTCGGCTGAGAGGAAGAGGCTGTCGAGAAGAGGGAGAGCAGCGATGGCCGGGGAGAGGAAGAAGAGGAAAAAAAATTCGAATCAGCAAGGGGGCTGGGGGTTGCTGTCTCTTGTAGTGAGCCGCTGGGGAGAGGAAGATGTGGCGACCGTGGCTTGTCCGGGTGGCCGATGAGCAGGGAAGAAGAGGAATCAAACCGGGAGCTGCTGCTTGGCTTCAAGAGGGAGAAGGAAAAAAAATCCAAAGGGAGCCGGGGGGCTGGCCAGAAAAAAAAAAAAAAAAAGTAAAAATCAGAAGGGAACTATGGGGGCTGGCCGGTTTAAGTAAAAAAAAATGAAACCGGGGAGGGGGCTTGAGCAGCTGAGGCTGATGAGAAAAAGGGAAAAAAATCTGATGAGAGGCTGGCCTCGGTGATCGGCCGGGAAGAGGAAGAAAAAAAAAATCAAAAGGGGATCTGTCGGGGAGCCAGCGGCTGGAAAAAAATCAAAACCAAGAAGGGGCTGGCGGCTGGTCCTTCGTGAGGGAGAGGAAGCAGTCTAGTTTTTTAGGGTTTCCCCCCTTTTGTGTTGCCTCCCCAAAATTACAAAATGACCCCCCTCCCTCCTTTGAGTTTTCAACCCATATTTATAGGTAAAATGTTGACCGGGTATCAAAATTGATCCCTCAACTTTCTTTTTTTTGTAAATTTTGATTTTTCTTGTTTTTTTCTTGTATTTTTAAAAACGAGCAAAATCAACGTCAATTATATGAGAAAAATTAATGATTTTAAAAATGACGCGTGAAAAGTCGAACGCGTTCGAAAAAACCTTTGAAAATTAAAATTCTTTTTAGAAGACGTTGAAAATGCTAAAAACATTGCAAATTTATTTAAAAACATATTTTTTTGGATTTTTTTTGTTTTTCACTATTTTTGGATTTTTCGAAAAATTTATTAAAAAGGTGGGTCAAAAATTGGGTAACAACAAAGCTGCCGCGATGTCAGGTGCGATACACATTATAGCATACTTGGCAAGCAATTAAGTGATCTACCTACAATAGGCCTAAGCTCCTCCCCAATCGAGCATTCTTGAAGGATGTTGCTGGAAACACAACCATAACCCCCAGGTGGTCTAAATGTAGAAAAAAGTTAGTCAGGTTGAATAATTTCAACAGGTGTGTTTCTTATTATCATCCCACTTCAAACGCATCCCCATCGTGACCCTGCTTTATCAGAAACATCGCAGAGAACTTTTCAGTGATAGGAAATCGAATAAGCAATCCTTAACTTATTAAGTTGTTTATGTGTTGGATGTTTTATTGTATAATATGAAAATCATGTGCCTGCGTTAGATAATGTTTGCTGCTAATTAATTTTCATTAGAGCATCCTATTAATATGATAAGCAAAACAATAATATCCTGGATTTTCATGTTAAATTGAGAATTTGTCCCGGAATAAAAATAGGGATGCTACAACTTCTCTCTTTTTTCTTTTTCCCTCTTCCTCTTTTGCTATTTATCTTGTCAACCAAACCTCTCACTCTTTCTTTCTCTTCTCTCTCTCATTCTCTTTTCAAGCAACGACCCTCTTTTCTCTAACAGGTATGGCTTCTCCTTCTCTTTTCTCCTCGGTTTGTTTAATTTTTTATTTGTTACTTAACTCATAACATGTCATTTTTTTTATTCTCAGATTAACCCACAACTAATATAAGGTAAGAATTCTCCTACTTCTTCTCTAAGTTTTGTGTGTGTTTATTTTTAAATTTCTTTATGTTCTTAATTGTTTGAATTTTTTTCATACGAGAAAATTTTGTTAAATTTTAGTTTTGTTTTCAATTAAACTAAAAAAAAAACTAATTGAACTTTAAAAAGGTTTAAGTGGCCCGATCAGGAGCTAAAATGAAAGAAAAATAAAGTTTAGAAGTCAATTTGTTAGAAATTAGAAGAATCAATAAGTCTAGGGACTTAATTGAAATTTAGTTTATGTTAATTAATGCAACTAGGGACTTAATTAAAGAAAAAACAAAGTTGAGAATCAATTTGTGTCGAGATTGCAATAATTAAAGGTTCAAAGACTAAAATGAATGGGTGTTGAAGTTTTGAAAGGCAAATTAATTTAATCAAGGGTGAAATAAAAAAAAATTAAAAGTACAAAAGGGCAATTGAGGATGAAATTAAAGAATATCAAGATCAATGACCATACTGTAAAAGACACCAAGTGCTCAATCAAAGAAATCAAGTGGCATAATTGAAAAGATTATTAAAGATTGTGACCAATTGAGGGTTTGTTTGTGAAATAACAAGAAAATAAGACCAAAATTGACTTTCATTTATTAAAATGTTTTTTAGGTAATTAGTTTAGAATTAAGGCCTCGTTTGTTTGCTGGAAAGTAGTTTTTTTTTTTAAGTGAATTATGGGAAAGTAAATTATTTTTCGATGTTTGGTAGTATAATAAAAAATAAATTGGAAAACATTGTCCAGTATTTGGTTATGTTATGGAAAATAAGCTGGAAAATAACTTATTAATGTTTTATTTTTTCAAGTTTATTAAAATAATGAGGAACAAATCTTACAAATTAAGAAGTTGAATGAGAATTAAATTGTTAAAAAATATAATTTCATAAATTATCTCAAATAATAATAAAAATAATAAAGATCAAATATAACAAATAAAAAAATTAAAAGATGAAGAAATTAAAATAATAATAATTACCATTTCATAAAATATTTAAAATAAAATAAGTAACAATAAAAAAAATAAGGACCAAATTTGATAGATAAAAAAAATTTCAATTAAAAAATGATAAGGGAAAAGCAAATAACAATTATAAAAATAAGAATCAAGGTTAATATAAAAATCAAATTCTAAGGGATAAAATTAAAAAAAAAATCAAAATTATATATATATATATATAAGAACCAAAATTAACTTTCACTTATTAAAATTATTTTTAGGCAATTAGTTCAGAATTAAACTCATTTACATGCAATTGGCTAATCAACATATATACAATTTGAAACATAATAAAGGCTTCCCATTAAATATATGTATAATAGAAAACAATTTTAAAAAAAATAATCTTAAAATTAGGTCAAATACAAGTTGAGTGAACTCTTCACTCGATGATAGGAAACAGATTGAATAAAATCAATTGGTTTATAGTAATTTAATTTAAATTATGTTTTCTTGTATAGAAGAGGTGTTGTTAATTTTTCTTTTTTAAAAATAGGAATGGTTTATGACATTTTAATTTTTTTAATTTGTGTAGATGTCAAGGAGAAAGTCAATTGCGTGTCATATGAACATAATCACTGCTAGTTCTTTTAACAATGCTTCTGACGACCATTAAATGTTAGGTACTGATAAAGAATAAACACCTGAAAGATAGACATCCACTTACGATACGAGCTCGTTGAGTACCTTCAGAGTGAAATTTTAAAATGAAATTTTTATTATTTATTTATTTTCTTTATTTGATCAGAAATTTTTGATATTACATATTTCATCGTTATCTATGTCAGAAATAAATTGCATAAATTTTCTATCTTATTAGTGGAATATTTTTTGTAGGTATTTTTATAGCTATTTGCTAGTTTTCTAGCAGTGAAACAACTAAAAAAGAAAAGTTGCATTAGTCCTAAATGTTAGGAGTAAATTGAAAGCAATCCCCATTTGTTTTTAGTATGATCAGTTTTCTTTGCTCAACTACTTGAAAGACATTTGATACAATACGTTTTGGTATTAATTTACCACTTACAACTGCTTGTTGTTTGGTCTACTAACGATGTTCTATGAAAAAAAAATTATAAAAGCATGTGAGGTCAGAGAAACTGATTGGAATATACAGGAGATATTTTAGAAAAAGGCAATTAGACGTAATGGAAAAATTAATGGCAAACAGATATAAAACATATATAAACTTTTCCTCTTAATTAGATTTTTCAAACTTGATTCTTACTTCACCATGTCAATATATAGCCATCAATTCCTGGCACCGAAATTTTGCATGCATAACTGGTCAAGCCTAGACATTCCGACTTTCTGCTTCCGCCATTAATTAGCCATGGAAAATACCATAGAGAGAGTGGACTTGTAGGGATGACTTGTCTTAAAATTACAATCCACCCTTTCTCTCTCAATTTTAAAACCATTCGCCCATGTCTTGAACCGGTAGTAACTTAAATGTATTTGTTTTTGAGGTAGTTTTTGTAGTTAAAATTTGAAAAATATAAATTTAAAAAAAGTATGATTAACTAAAGTTAGTTGAATTTAGATATGTGTTTGGTAAAAATTATGGTTGAAGTTTTTATACAGCAAAAAACATGTATAAAATGTTTGGTAGTTGTAAAGTTGCGGTTGTTTTTCAAAATGCTTTTTACTTGGAAATGCATTAAAATAATGTACTTTAATTTTTAATTTTTTTATATCAGTATATCAAAATGATCTAAAAACACAAAAAAAAAAAAATTTAAAGCAAATGAAAAAAAATAAAAAATTATCAAAAATTTTTAAAAACGCTTTTGAAATACAAAAACAAACAATATTTTATAAAACTCAATTAAAAAAATATATAAAAATTAATTCACAAAAACTACGTTTGAACTCAATTTTTTAGTGGTTCCACGCTTTCTCTCTCAATTTTGAGCAAATTAAAAAAACAAAAAAAAAAGGTCCTAACACGGAAATGGTCCGTATCACAGAGACTTTTAAGGTTGATTTAAAAGCAGAAAATTGATGAACTGATAAGAGAACATCAGCGAAGGGAAAGTGAAGATTGCAGGTACTTTCTCTCTCTTATCTCTTTTAGTATTATGTTATATTGCGGAATGTAACTCTGCTGTAACTGAGAATCACTTCGATGTTAGGAACTAATTATTGATCTAATTATCTCTATTAGTATCATGTTATATTGTGGAATGATCTCGTCAACCGATTTCGTTGGATCAGCATAGAGATTTATCATATGTACAGATATTTTTATGAAAGGGCATGGAGGAGTTGATTGCAGGGAATTAACTTGAAAATTGTTTTACAGAAAAAGTAAGATAATATTATATGAATACTTCAGCTTATTGGTGTGCTGTGTCGATCTTGAACTATCGACATCAATCCTGCAACGTTTTTTTTTTTTCCCTGTTCAGATCTTTCAAAAGTCTTATCTTTGCTAGACTCGAAATGGCTGCTGGGAAATATCAATCCTACTCTTCTCGGTTTTCTAATTGTAAATATCAAGTGTTCTTGAGTTTTAGAGGTGAAGACACCCGCAAGAACTTTACGGATCACCTCTACAAGGCCCTGGTTGATGCAGGGATTCACACATTTAGAGATGATGATGAAATTCGGAGAGGAGAGAATATAGATTTCGAGCTCCAGAAGGCAATACAAGAATCAAAAATATCGATAATCGTGTTCTCCAAAAACTATGCTTCGTCGAGATGGTGCCTCGATGAACTCGTAATGATCATGGAACGTAGGAGGACTACAGGCTCCATAGTTTTCCTAGTTTTCTATGATGTGCTTCCATCTGAAGTCAGAAATCAAACAGGGAGCTTCGCTGCAACATTTGTGGAACAAGAAAAGCGCTTCAAGGGGGAGATGGAGCGGGTGAACGGGTGGAGGATTGCTTTGAAGGAAGTTGCAGATTTAGCTGGAATGGTTTTAGGAGATGGGTAAGTTGTATCTCTTATGAAACTACACATGGCATAAGACTAGAATGCTGGTCGTGAGCTCTTAATTTCTTTCGGTTAAGTATTTAAAGGAAGACTGATAAGAAAAAATAGAAGAAAAAAAAATAAAGTACTTATAAATTCTACTTCTTTTTGTTTGTTTGTTTTTTTTTCCCCATGATTTGGTTTTAATAGGTGGTGATAACGCACCTACAAATTCAACTATCAATCATGGCCACGCAACCTGCTTTAATTTCTTAGCTAAATGTTGTTTATTTTTATCGTTTAGAGAGAGACTAGCAATTATCATACATTGTACTTTACCTTTTGATTTAGGTACGAGGCACAATTTGTCCAATCTATTGTGGAGAATGTCTCAAAGCATTTGGATCCAAAAATATTTCATGTCCCCCTTCATTTCATTGGAAGAGATGCTCTAGTACAAGATATCAACTCATGGTTGTAAGACGGATCCCATGGTGCTGCCATTGCTTTACTCTATGGAATTGGTGGAGTTGGAAAGACAGCCATAGCTAAGAGTGTTTTTAACCAGAACTTTTATAAATTTGAAGGAAAGAGCTTCCTGTCAAATTTCAGATCAAAGCATATAGTTTGCCTACAGAGGCAACTTCTTTCCGACATCCTAAAAAAGACTGTTGATGAGATAAATGATGAAGATGAAGGAATTCTGAAGATTAAGGATGCCTTATGTTGCAGAAGAACTCTTATTGTTCTAGATGATGTGGACAAAAGGGACCAATTCAATAAAATCATTGGCATGCAAAATTGGCTTCGTAAAGGAAGTAAAATAATTGTAACAACCAGAGATAAGGGTCTGTTTTCAGCTAATGATATTGAGTGGGTCCGGTGCAAAGTCGAACCGCTAGATATTGAAAAATCTTTTGAGCTTTTCAGTTGGAATGTCTTTGGACAAGCTGACCCTGTTGATGGTTTTGTAGAAGACTCTTGGAGAATAGTACGTCACTGTAATGGACTTCCATTAGCTCTTCGAGTTATTGGCTCCTCATTGTCCGGAAAAGGAAGAGAAATATGGGAAAGCGCATTACAACAATTGGAAGTGATTCCTAATTTTGAAGTTCAAAAGGTTCTTCGAATAAGTTACGACTTTCTTGATGGTGATTCTCTGAAGAACTTATTCCTTGATATCGCATGTTTCTTCAATGGAATGGATGTGGATGATGCAGTTAGGATACTGGATGGGCTCGATAAAGGTGCAAGATTTAGGATTGACAATCTCATCGATATATGTCTTGTTGAAATCAACATTGATCAAAGGTTGTGGATGCATCAACTAGTAAGAGATATGGGAAGGGAAATTGCTCGTCAAGAATCTCCCAAATGTCAAAGAATATGGCGTCACGAGAATGCTTTTACCGTTTTGAAAGGAACTAGTGTAAGTAGCTCAATTTTTTTATATGTCTACTTAAATGGATTGTGGTGCCTTAACATATTCTTTCATTTACTTTCCTTTCTCATGTACTTTTAATATTATTATGCAGGATGCTGAAAAATTGCGTGGCCTTACTATTGATATGCATGCATTAATGGAAGATAATTATGCAAAAGTTGTCTGTACTAATTCAATGGTAAGCCGAAAGCGCCGCAGGCTTAACTTCTTTCAACAATGGCTTTCTGATTTTTCCGATAAGGGAAAATTACAAACAAGTTTGTTTCCTATCCTCAGCACGGATGCTTTTAGAAAGATGACAGATGTAAAATTTCTCCAACTAAACTACACTAATTTTCATGGAAGTCTTGAGCACTTTCCCAAGAATTTGATATGGTTATGTTGGCATGGATTGTCTTCGAGATCCATACCAAATCACGTATGCTTGGAGAAGCTTGTGGTTCTTGATCTATCCAGATGTTGTCTAGTTGATGCTTGGAAAGGCAAACTGGTATGTATAAACTAAATTCATGTATTGTCACAGTTTCTATAGCTATCTCTCTCGTTTTCAATTGATAACAACTAAATTCATGTATTGTCACAGTTTCTTCCAAAATTGAAAGTTCTTGATCTCCGTCACTCTCGTGATCTCATTAGAACCCCAGACTTCTCGGGTCTCCCAGCCCTTGAAAAGCTAATACTTGAAGACTGCATCCGTTTGGTTCAAATTCATGAATCTATTGGTGATTTACAAAGACTGTTGATCTTAAATCTAAGAAATTGTACAAGTCTTATGGAGCTTCCAGAAGAAATGAGTAGATTGCATTCACTTCAACAATTGGTTTTAGATGGTTGCTCAAATCTTAACAGCCTGAATATGGAGTTAGAGCATCATCAGGGGCGCAAGTTGCTTCAAAGTGATGGAATTGTTGCAATTACATTATTCATTTCATCTCTTCCATTGAGGCTATTCTTTCCCTCTAGGTTTTCAACGAGGAAAATGTTGAGATTTACCTCGTTTTTACTGCCACGCTTCTTGCAGAGTCTAGATTTAAGTGGAACTCCAATTCTTTTTCTTCCAGAAAGCATCAAGGATCTTGGTCTACTCAGACACCTATATTTAAGAAATTGCAAAATGCTTCAGGCACTCCCAGAGCTTCCATCCCATTTGGATTCGTTAGATGTGTCCTTTTGCTATTCACTGCGAAGAATTAAAAATCCAAACAGTTGGACTGAAGAAGATGGTTGTGATCAATTTGTCGAGTTCCAAGATCGGATAAAGCAAGAATTAATCCAAAAGTTTGACTCACACATGTTTAGAATAATGGAAATGGTTGGTGCTCAAATGCAACCATCGAGATTTCAGGTCCTCCCTCGCCGCCCACGTTATTTTCTTTGAAATCTACATTTGAATATTTTTCTTTGGCTGATTTTATAGACATTGTTTTGGTGGTACAGATAACATTAATAGATGGCATATTCAACGTTGTCGTATCTGTATTTGATGAAGATGAGATGTTAAGGGGGTTTCATGAGGAGGAAGAAGAGGATAAATGGCCAATTCAGAATGAGTTGGTAGATAACTTTTCATTCAAAATATCCTCACCTCTTCCTGCGCACCGGATATGTGGCTTTAATCTGTTCACAGGTTGGGTGAATACATTATTGGAATCAGAGGACACTTTCTATGATGAAGTTTTTATTGAAATCAGAAACAATACCAGTGGTCGATCCTTGAATTGTCAAACCCATATCTACCCTGTGTTTTGCGCGCCTGGTCTTCGTGAAATCCAATCGCTAAGCCACTGGAAATTAGAGGGCGATGATCCTACATTTGATAATGGTGATGACGTGAGTATTTCAGTGCATCCACATGATCCAGCTATTCAAATAAGGATGATTGGTGTGCAATGGTTGCATGAAGAGGAAGGAAAGGATGATGATATCCAATCAAAGGATGAAGTTATCAATGCCCACAACAGTAGCGATGATGATGATGATGCAGCACACGTACCCAAAGTAGAAATAGCTTCTCGTATTTTTAGAAATTATTATTGTGCTTTCCGTACTGAAGATGAAGATTGCGATTTCGGTTGGTGGTGTTTTGCAAAGAAGGGCCTAGAACTTATATTCCTTTAGGCTTCATTAAAATGAAAAAATCCTGGAGAAATAGATTTCATTAAGTAGATGCTTTTGAAATAGTTCTCTCTGTTCTCTTTTTTCTTGAAAAGCATATCATGAAAAGAGTTTTGTATCTCCAGTAATCTTCCTCATTTCTTTGTCTAGCATGAGATCTTTTATTTATAAATATTTATAATGGCTTTCACATTGAAAAATGTAATAAGTTATTATTTAATTAATTAATTTTTATTTATAGAATATTGTATTTATAATAAAATATATTAAATATCTTATTTTATATGTTAACCTTCTATTGACCAAAATATATGTAAATATCGTGTTAACACCAAAATATATGTAAATGTTCATTTCTTTTTCATGTTATTTTATCTATTTTATGTTATCTTTTTAGGTAAAAAGTAAAATAAAAATAACACATAGTAAAATTTAATTAGTAATTTTTTTTTATTTCTATATATACCCTCTCGAAACAAGTTTATTTGCAATAAAAAAATAAATAAGTATATAAATACGCATGTATGACTAAGAGGATTTTATAATTTAAATATATTTCATTTTAAATAAAAATTGAATTGATTTTATTAAATTTTCATGATAAATTAATATAGATATTTTTATTGTAAAAATAAAATAAAATAATCATCAAAATTTAAAATTTAAAAACTAATTTTGATTGAAAATTATCAAATTAAAATATAGAATTAAAATTCAATAACAAAGGTGGAAATCTAAAATTTTCTATAGTAGCCAACAACTTTGACTGCCTATGAGACCTTTTCTTTTTATAAAAAACAGTTACTTTAAGATCTTGATTTCGATTAATGATCGATGCAATTGAATCAGTTTTCATATAACAGCACTGCACTGTCACCCATGACTTCAAACATTATGACTCTCTTTTTATCAACATTATGAGGATCTTGTAGAGCATGGCCAACGCCGCACAAACCCCATCTTTGCTTCTTTTTTAAGAACTGAGTGGAGGAGGCGGTGGGAGTGGCCCGATGGCAGTGATGGAGGTATTAAAAGCTCGACCTGTGTTGTTGCACATACACAAGGTTACCTTCTGTAGAATTTCAAACTTCTGCAATAACAGTCCCATAAGCTCTTTATTATCTGGGTAACCGCATCGCATTCTCTTGCTATAGGGAGGGGTTTTTTAAAAAAAAGAAAAAAGAAAAAAAAAAGAATATGGAGGGGGATCGAAGAGCAAGAACAGAGCAAACACAGTACATGAAGGGAAGAGAGGCAGAAGGGACGAAGATAAAAACAGAGAACAGGGAGGAACGAAGAGACAAAAAGGAACAGAGAACATAGGGGAACGAAGGAGAAGACTAAAAAATACAGAGACGAAAACGATAAAACACAGAGGAGGGAGCTTCCATTCAACCAGCAGCACCTCACGCTTTCATCACCATCGTCTTCATCCTGAGCAGAAAAACCAGAGAGAAAGCAAAAGGAAAGAAACAGTCAGAGTAAAGAAAGCGAAAGGAGGAACAGAGGAAGTATTACATAAAGCATCAAAAAGTACAAAGTCAACAGATGTTCTGTAAGATGACACTACCTCAAGACAACTAAAGTAGCATCCAGAATCAGAGCTCTGCAAATTAATGAAAATTATCAATGAGGACATTACCATCCCCATTTGCTGTTCTCTCCAGCTGATCATCATCCCCTTGCTGCTGCTCACCATTTTCCAAGACTGTGAACTCCACGAACCCTTAATTCAGGTTTGTAGTCAAGCATTTAGACGATAAGTGATAATACCACTACACATAACATAATACTAGAATGCTAGTTCTGAACTCTTAATTTTTTCAGGTTTGTAGTCAAGCATTTAGACGATAAGTGATAATACCACTACAATTTAGGGAAACTACAACACTCCCAACTCAGAGAACATACAAGGAAAATAAAAATAAAAGATACTTTTTTCTCTTTTTTTTCCTTGACTACCTGGAAAAGCAAAGATTTCTACATTATTCCTTTTTTGGTTTTAATATGTGGTGATAACATAGCTGCAAAAGTAGCAATCCATCATTGACGCACATCCTGGTTTGATTTCTTTTTTCCAGGATGCTAAGATTTTGAAACTTTACGGAGAGAATTATACATTACATTTTTCTTTCTGATGCAGGTACGAGGCACAGGTTGTCCAATCTATCGTGGAGAAGGTAGGAGCAACAATAAGAGTTCTTCTGCAACATAATGCACCCTTGATCTTTATAAATTTGAAGGCAGGAGCTTTCTATCAAATGTTAGAGAAAGGTCAAACGAATCCAATGGTGTAGTTTGTCTGCAGAGGGAACTTCTTTCTGATATCCTAAACAAGACTGCTGATGAGATAAATGATGTCGATGAAGGGATTATAAAGATTAAGGGTGCATTCTGTTGCAGAAGAACTCTTATTGTTCTCGATGATGTAGACAAATGGTACCAATTCAATGCAATTGTTGGCATGCAACGTTGGCTTTTCCAAGGAAGTAAAATCATTGTAACAACTAGAAATAAGGCTTCGATTGTAGCTGATGGTGAGCTTTTCAGTTGGAATGCCTTTGGATGCCCAGTTGAAGATTTTTTAGAGGACTCTTGGAGAATAGTATGTCATTGTAATGGACTTCCAACGTTATTGATTCCGAATTTTCAAGTTCAAAAGGTTCTTGCAACAAGTTACGACTCTATTGATGATGATAATCAAAAGAACTTATTTTTTTATATTGCTTGTTTCTTCAATAGAATGGATTACAATTATGCAGTTAGGATACTAGATGGACTCGGTATAGGTGCAATATTTAGAATTGACAATCTCATTAATAGATGTCTAGTAGAAATTGTCAAAATAAAAAATTATAAAAAGTTATGGATGCATCAACTCATAAGAGATATGAGAAGGGAAATTGCTCGTCAAGAATCACCCAAATGTCAAAGAATATGGCATCACATGGAAGCCTTTACAGTATTGAAAGAAACAAGTGTAAGTATCTAGTTTTGTTTACAACTAAATGTAATTGTTTTTGCAGACTCTTCCAAATTTGAAAAAATTTTATCTGCGTGGCTTGCATGACCTCATCAGAACCCCAAACTTCTCAGGATCCCCAGGCCTGGAAAAGATAATACTTGAAAACTGCATCCATTTAGTCCTGAATCTATTGGTGATTTATATTGTCTCGTGATCTTAAATATGAAGAATTGTAAAAGTCTTGTGGAACTTCCAAAAGAAATGAGTAGATTGAATTCACTTGAAAAGCTTGTTTTGTGTGGTTGCTCAAAACTTGAGAGCTTGAATATGGATTTAGAGCGACGCAGGTTGCATCAAAGTGATAGAATTGTTGCAAGCACATCTTACATTACATCTCTTCAATTGAAGCTATTCTCTCCCTCCAGGTTTTCAGAAATGAAAAATTCCAGATTTACCTCGTTTACATTGCCATACTCTTTGACGACACAAAATTTTAGTAGAACTCCAATTTGTTTTCTTCCACCAAGCATTAAGGACATTGGTACACTCAATTACCTTTCATTAGCGGAATGCAAAATGCTTCAAACGCTCCTGGAGCTTCCATTCAATTTGGTTGGGTTAGACGTGTCCTATTGTTATTCGCTGCAAAGAATTGCAAATCTGATCCCTTTTACCATAGCTCGTGATTGTGATCAATTAGTTCACATCCAAGATTTGATTAAGCTAGAATTAATCCAAAAGGTTGACTCACACTTGTTGAGAATAATGGAAATGGTCAGCGTTCAAATGCAGACATGGAGATTTCAGGTCCTCCCTCGCCCATTTTACTGTATTTCAACTCTACATTTTTGTACTTCTTGGATATTTAGAAAATTTTCCCTTTGCTCATTTTATAATTTCTGCTTTGATGGAACAGAGAGAACTTCAGGGCAACAGATTCAATGCTGTCCTTGAATATGATGAAAATGAGATGTTGGGGTTTTATGAGGAGGAAGGGCTAATTCAGAAAGAGTTTGAAGAGCATTTGTCATTCAAAATATCCTCACCTGCTACACACCGGATATGTGGCTTTAATCTATTCACATGGTTTTCTGCTACGCCAGTATCCAATCCGTATCTTCATGTTTATCTTGAAATCAGGAACAATACCAAGGGTAGAGTCTGGGTCTTTTACCCCTCGATTTTTCCGATGGGCTTCACATGTCTAGCCTACCACACACCATCGAATGAATATGGGAGCAATCTTATGGAATATGAATCCCAGTGGGGCTTTGTGGCCACGTGATTAGCTGTAACTAGATTATTTACATGAACTGTATTACTAGCAGGGCAAAGTTTTTTCCAATGTGAAAAAGATGTTAAGGTGATGTTAGTGTTTTTAAAAAAAAAAAATCAAAGACTCATTTTATTAACTTGATTTAGTTCAATATTTAATTTAATAATATAATTAAAAAGATAGACAATGACAATAAACAAATCAAATTAAGAAAAAAATTCGCAATGATCAACTAAAAAACAAATTTGCTAATATTATAGAAATATATCATCCTAGTATTTGATAACGAGGCAAAAACATCAAATGAGAATTCAACAACCTTAAAAATAAAATGAAACTCAATTCTAAACAATCAAATATTAAAGGATAAAATTAAAAAAAAAATCAAATTAAAAAAGAACAAAAAAAATGACCTGAATCTACCCAAGTCAGCTTGCTAAATACATAACCTGATCCTGAGATCAAGAAATCTTATAGGGAAAAAAAAACAACAACAACAAAGCTCAAATCTTTGATAATTCAATGTTGAAGGGCAAAACCGAGAAAAAAATCCAATCTAAAATGGAAAAAACAAAAAGACTTGTGTTAACCCACTAACACTACGACTCAAGACATGAGATTAAAATAAACATAAAAAAAAAGTCATGAAATTCAACCCCCAACCAACCTAACGTTGAAAGATGATTTTTTTAGAAGAAATAAAATTCAGTTTTAAAAAAGAACCTAAAAAATAAAATAAAGTCAACTCGAGCTAATCTTCAAAACTTGTTGTCCAGATTATGAAATTGTAACTAATCTCATAAAAGATAAACCTATAAAAATAATGAAATTAAATCCCCAATCAATAAAATTTTGAGGGATAGAATTGAAAAAATAATCAACCAAAAAATAATGAGAAACAAAACAAATAGTAATCAGAAAAATAAGGACCAAATTGTACATAAAAATAAAATAAAATGTTGATGGATAAAATTGAAAAACAAACTCAATTAAAAAATGATAAAAAAATAACAATAAAAAAATAAAAATCATCAAATTTACATTGACATTAGAAGATCTTATGGAATATGAATTCCAATGGTGCTTTCCACGTTTGAAAAAAATCAAATCTAAAAAAACAACATAAAAACAAAAGACGTGTTAACCAATTAACATTATGACTCAAGACATGAGATTAAAATAAATCTCAAAACAAATCATGAAATTCAACCCCCAACCAACCCAATGTCGAAAATGATTTTTTTAAAAAAACTATTAGTTTTTAAAAATGACGTAAAAAAATAAAATCGAGCTAATCTTTAATACTTGTGACCCGGATCATGAGATTGTAACTAACTTCATGAAAGGTAAACCCACAAAAATAACAAAATCAAATCCTCAATCAATAAAATGTTGAGGGATGGAATTGAAAAAATAATTAATAAAAAATAATGAAAAAAAAAAACAAATAGTAATTAGAAAAATAAAGACCAAATTTTACATAAAAATAAAATAAAATAAAATGAAATAAAATGTTGATAGACAAAGTTGAAAAACAAAATCAATTAAAAAAAAAATAACAATTAAATTTTCATTGACATTGCAAAATCTTTATATCAAGACAATCAAAACAAACTATCAAATCAAATCATAAATAAAGTCAATGAAAATATGTCAAATTGAAAAAGAAAGTCGAGAGACCAAAATAAAAAAAAGGGTACATGAACTTCTTCTGTAACAATGCAAATCAGTCCTTGATTTTGAAAAAAGAGGGACTTAGCATTTGTTTAAGATTCGTATTTGATTCTTAAGCTCTAATTATTGTAAATTAATTGAATTGAATTTGTTTTGCAAAACCAAGAATTAACCAAGAGATGCAACATTTTCTCAACACCACGAGATCCCCATACGCACGCATGAAAAGCAAAACACCAAGATCAAACACAAATTTTGTAGGACCAAATTAGAAAACAAAGAAATTGAGGGTCAAAGTGTAAAACATTCCGAGAAAAAAAAAAAAGAAGAAGAGGAAAAAGATGCATTGTTCGTGCATCTCCTCTCATGGCACGGTTAAACACCGAGGCCTTTTAGAGTGTCTTTTTTATATAGTTATAATTATAATTATAAAAGGTGTAGCAGCTGAAGGGCAATGGCAAACTCATATGACAGAAACTTGAGGGCTTTGCTTCCAATCTTACATTTCTTGCATTTATCAGTGAAGACCACAAAACAATCAGAAAGCAACTGGTATTTAGGAGCTGGTTCTGAAGGTGAATCCACACGATCATTAATTTGAGCTTGGTGAGCCACACTCACGAAGAAGCATGGCCATGCTACTAAAAAATTGGCCAAGAAAGAATTTAAGGAAGAGAAATTATATGTGTATTCTTCGGATCCGACATGGCATCTGACCTGGGTGAAGGGCTCGGGTTATTAGGCCAACGGGTTAGCCCGAGTCTATTATAATGGTTTGATCTAACTAGTTACTCGAACTTGGTTTGATCAATGTAAAAATAAGGTTAGACTCTGAATAATTAATTTGTCAAGTTTCGAGCTAATTATAACTGTCATGTTTATTTGTCCCCTCCTACCTCCTAAAGAAGTTGACTCCCACCTTTATTATATAAAGAAAGGGATGGGAAGAAGGCATGAAGCATCCATTACTTGCAATTCAAAAAAGACAAGAAGGCATGAAGCATCCATTACTTACAATTCAAAAGGCAATTAAAAAAATCAAATGAGTGTAGAATAATTAATCAGCTCCTATGTTTCTTTTTCAAGTTATCAGTCACACAAATCTTAAAATCATTAAATATTTATATGATTAATAATTTTAGAATTTTAAATTATTAATCAAGACACGTATAAATTAACTCGAATACTCACTAAAAATTTATATAATTTTTAACTTTAGGGTATTGTAAAAAAATTGACTCCCATCTTCATTATATAAAGACAAGGACTGGAAGAAGATCCTTAAGAAAAAAAGAAAAAAAAAAAGACAACAAGGCATGAAGCATCCACTACTTACAATTCAAAAGGCAATTAGGAAAAACAATGCTCAAAAAGCTAAATTCATATTACATTATGGGTCCATCGTTCGTTCATCTCTAGTTTACTTCTGATATTAATTTTTTGCAGCTCTCTCGACAATTTCTCCAGGCAGTCCCCTCACAATATTGAAAGCTCGCAAACTTTTAATTAAACTAAAGTTAGTTTACAATTTTAATAATTGATCTTCTTTTAGTCTTAATGGTAAATGTCTAGCTGTTGCTCTTCAAAACTCATAAGCTCTCAACATTCAAACATGTTATTTTCAAGAAATCATTCTCTAACCACCATTCTTTTTACAACTCAAACCTTCAATAATAATAATTTAAGAAATAAACTCCCTTGTTAATCATATGAAACCTTCTTGGCAAAAAATATTTGGAATGAATATAAATTCGTAGGTAATTAAGAGAAAATTGTACTACACTTAACTTTTATTGGAGAAAAACATTTCTTATTCGAATCTAACCACTTATATTTTTCAATTTATATATAAATATGTGATTATTCAATTTATATATAAATAAATGATTGATTAAAGATCTTTTGAGTTGATAAATTCTTTCCCGTTATTTACTTTTTAAATATAATTGTTAAAATATAGATCGTGTAAAAATATATATTCATGTTATATATAAAAACAAAGGAGCTTTCACTAAAATTATTGTATTTATTATATAATAAGATATTAATATTTATTTTATTAATATAGATATTCGGTTAATTTACATGCATCTTAATTGATCATATAAACCTTAAAATTAATGAATATATAAATATTAAGTGGCTAATTATAAATATTTAATATGCAAGAGCACGACATGGGCAATATTTATGAATGCTTATTGCAATATTCAAACAAATTGACAGTTTTATTCCGAATAATGTTGTAGGCACAAGTGAGAATATGCTTGAGAAATATGTTTTCCTCTTGGTCCCAACTCTTCTTTCATTTCCATCAGAACATGACACGTGTGCTGTTCTTCTCAATGAAGGAAGGCCCAATGTACAGAGCAGGCAGGAGATAATAATGAAAAGCAGACTCATGCTATGATGTGGCCATGGCATGCATGCTAGCAAGAAGCAAAACGATGCATGCTTCCTCCATACTCATAAGACAACAAAGGTTTTCGAACCACGAGATAATAAAGCCATCACTATTTATGCGCATGTGCTAGGCGAGGCAGTCCTGTTGTTTTTGTAAAATTGTACTCGGATTTTAAAAAAATCATACACTCGATTTTTTTTTTAAATGATTTTGTGTTTTTAATCAAACACTCAAATTTAAAATTGTACTTGCATTTCTAAACACGTCCGAATGCATTTCTAAAGACATCCTAAGAGTATCTCTGATGTGTTAAATAAAAAACTAAAAAAAAAAGAGTAATTTAACTTTCAAAGAATGCTAAATAAAAATCTTTTATAAAAATATTATTTCTATATATTTTATAAAATATATAAAAACTTTACAAAACAATATTTATTGTAATAATACTTTTTTTACTAGTTTTTATTAAAAATCCATGCTTTTTTTTTTGTTTGTTTTTCATAAAACTATCTTATTTTATAAGTTATGTTATAGGTTTGATAAATTCATCTAAATTAAATAAATAAATTTTTTTTAATAATTTTTTTTAATTTCATCTTGAGTTAATAGATAATTATCTATACTATTTTTAAAATGCAAAGTCAACCGGTTAAAATAATTATATATTAAATTTATTAAAATATTATTAACTTTTCTAAATAACTTTTTATTATTGGAGTATATATAAATAATAAAAAAATAAAGTCTCGCCTTCCAAATGCTCTAAACAAAATAAACAAATCCCACACAAGAAAAGTGAACAAACTTTCAAAGGTAGTAACTTTTTAATTAACTAATCGCATCTGGTAAAACAAAAAACTAATTGTAAATGTGAATTGGTGAGAAAAATAAATTCTTTGTTTATACAAGGAAAAATACAGAGAATACACTGAAAAGTACATCTAAATCAAACTTAATATTGCTATTAATTAATAATTTACAGAAAAAATAATAATTAGAGGGTCAATTAATTACAAACTCTAATAAACTTTTTTTGTGAAGAGGCTACGTAAATTGAAAAGATTACCACCATTTCCAACATTAGTAGTGCTACTACCACCACAATCACCGCCAGCGCTTTTGGTTGCGCCACCGTCACTGCCGTCAGCACCGCGGACACCGCTTCTGCAACTCAAATGATTTCTATACCGATACAAACGGGGACATTTATATTCAAAACCTTTGCTCTAGCACCATAAGTGCTGCCATTAACATTGGCTGTATTTTTACTGCGGCGAGGCTCGGTAACTTCTTTTTTACTGCTCGATTTCTCACCACTCCGAACCACAGCCTCAGGGAAGCTACTCTTCGTACCCGAACCACCTCCACGTCGAACCTGCCACACTGGGCTGCTCCGACTCAAATGGACTCCGGGTCGACCCGGGCTACTTGGCCATGACTTTCTTGATTTGGATTCCCCTGCCGAATTACTCCTCGAACAAGGGGCACTACTACCTTCCGGGTTCCGGAGCCCCGGGAAACAACTTGGGTCGGGTCACACTGTTCCCTTCGGATCTACTACGTGAAAACGGCCATATGTTGATATTCAACTCAGCTGAACTCGCTCCATTTGACTCCTTTTCTCTCTCTTTTTGTCCTTGTCCTTTCTTTCTCTTCTTGTTTCTTGGCAGCTGTTGAAGTTTTCTTGTCACCTTTCTTGAATATCATATCTTTCCATCTCTTGGAACTGCTTTGGCTCCATGGTTATGCTTGCTGGCGAGATTTCGGTCAGGGTCAGGTTGGGAGATGGGAGGTTCGGGTTCGGTTGAGTCAGGGTGATCAGGCGGATGGTTTGTTGTTGTTGTTGGGTTGGTGGAGGAGGTGAGAGGGAGGAGGACACCATCAACAAAGAGTTCATCAGCTGTAACAAGATTTGGTTGAGGGAATGATGGGTTTTGGACCATCCAGAACTCGAATTCGGGTGGTGAGTTTGAATCACTGCTTGCTCTCCTTCTTCTACTGCTGCATGGAGAGAGGATTACTTGAGGTTCTTTAATGGATATTCTTTGTGGGCTATCCATATTGTTGGATAATGAAAGGGAGAGAGGGGAGGTTTGTTTTTGAGAGGAGAGGAAGTGTGGGGGAAGTTTCTCTGTTTTCTTGGGACTGAGCTTGGTTCAGAGTTCAGTTCAGCTTGACCCTACAAGAGCTATAAACAAAGGAGAATGAGTTAATAAAAATGAAGGTATGGGAGGGCTAAGAGGTTGGGTCCATTATATATGCAACCATGTAATAAGAAATTATAAAATTATAAGAAATTATATATGCAACCTTTAGTTTCTACAGGAACACCTGCATAATATATTCTCAGTGTTATTAAACTTAGCTGGGAAGACTTGGGTAATGTTTGTTTGTGTCTTTATAAAGTATTTTTGAAAAACAAAATTTTTTTTTAATTTAATATTTTTTAGTATTTTTATATTATTTTGATGTATTAATATTAAAAATAATTTTTAAAAAATAAAAAAATTTATTATTTTAATATATTTCTAAACAAAAATCATTTTAAAAAATAATCATTATCACATTTTTAAATACTTTTTTAGTTCACTTGGGGTTGATCAAATTTGAATTTCAAATAACTAGATAGGAGTTGACATTATTTAAGTTTAAGAGACTCAACAAATCAAAATATAATCAAAATAATAGTTAATTTTTTTATAAAAAAACATCATTTTAACTTTTAATTTATTTTTATTAAAATATATATATTTTAATTTATTTAAATTAATATGAGTTAATTCATTTAACCTATAAACTTCAGCCTAATATTGAGTCATGTAACTTTGGTTTTTTTTTTCTATGGTCAAATTAAGTTCATGTAAACTATTTACATCAGTTTTAAGAAGTTAATAAAAACCATAGTACTATGATTGCGAGGTTCAAATTTTAGATTTAATGATAAGATTATTCCGGTACCATAGTTTTCATATACTTGCCTTCATATCTCCCAATCATATCTTCATCAAACCATTTATAATTTTATATACATGGATTGATGTATATCATGAAAATTTATTACAAGATCATTTTCTTAATTTGAATTCTGAGCACGTGGCTCCATCAAATCTACTTGCCTTCATAGTAAGAGATTATTTAGTTAATAATTAAGGATATTGCTTGTATCTAGCTAGCCATTTTTGTCCGCGTTGAGTTAGTTAATGCTTTCTGTCTAAATCATGACAACTGTAGATGTCATGAGAGGTCATAATTATCATCATATACTCTCTTTTTTCTTTTTCTTTTTTTACCTCAAATGAAAATATCCATTGTTTTTCATTGATTTTGATTGTAGAATAAAAAAGGTATCATTCTACTGTGTTTGTGGCTTGGTACTGTCATTTTCTCATCAGATTCATGCCGCCTCTTCGTTTAGATCTAAATCTTAGACAAAATGAGGGTTGACATCTTGCATTATCTTTTATAATAATATAAATTATATTTTAATATTTTATTTAAAAATTTAAACTTTTAAATTGAATTGTTTTTTTAACATGGTATCAAATTCTTAATGACCAAGCGGTCACAAATTCGAATCTTACTATTTTTATTTATTGAATAAAAATTAAACACAAAATAATGTAGATATGTACAAGTTTCAAGTTTAAAAAATTTTAATTTAAATAAATATGTTAGAGAATAATATAAATCATATCTTGTGACATCATCTAAAAATTTAAGCTTTTGGGTTGAGATAGTTCATTGACACTATTTCCTCTTCTATGTATACACATAGTGTTACTTCTTGATTATATATTTGAACAAAAAAATACAATTTATATGCTTTTTTTAACGTTTTCAATGTTTCAAAAGTTTTTTTATATATATTTAAAACCATCCAAAAAATCTAAAAAATATATAAATTTAAAAGTGTTTTTACTCCAACTACAATAAAAATTTAAAGATGCTAACTTCAAGATATAAATTCAGAAATCAATTAAAATAAGCAATCATCAATCACCTCATGGACTCTTGAAAATAATATATAAAACATAATTCAAAATCAAGGTTATAGATTTAGCAGGTTAGTTACAAAATGATTTAAGTTAATATTTTAGAAAAAAAAAACGTCCAAAACAACTTTGTTTTAAAAAAAAAAAAATTAAAATAAAATTAAAATAATTTTATTTAAAAAATAAATTAATAGGATCTCATCAAGATGTTAACTAGATCATTTAGATTGCATATTAACATAGTTAATTAACTCAAATTGAGTTTCATAACAGAATTATAAGAATTTAAAAGCATTTAAAGGATATCATTACAAATATATTAATAAACAAAAATTTTTTAGGTTTTTTTTTATTTGAAAACACAGTATAAATCATATATTTTTTGGCCCCGAAGGTGGCTTTCTATTGAGATTTGTAAAAGTCCCTGTTTTGGAAGTGATTACGTGATGATCATCAAGTGCTCCGTAGAAAGACATTACAACGGACACCGTGGCAGTAATGGGAGTCAGAATGGGACCCACTTTGTTTCAAAAAAAATCTTGACCATCCAATGGACTGAAGTATAAGACCTACGGCTCGAAACACCCATGGGGTTTGAATTCAAATCCTAAAGACCTGGCTGCTGATGATTCGTACATCCAACTTAGTTGAAGTTTTAAATTAAATTTAGTGACATTAACGTTAAAATATAATTTAACTTACAGAAAATAATATTATTTTATTTATTTAAAAAAAAATTCGTAAAATAATATATTTTTTTTATCAATTTGTTAATTTAATGCCTATTTAGAATTGTGGTTATGTATATTTTTCAAAGTGTTTTTCATACTGAAATACATTAAAATGATGTTTTTTTATTTTTAAAAAATTATTTTTAAAATTAGCGTATAAAATCAATCCAAAACATAAAAAAAAAAAATTAATTCATTCTTAATATAAAAGTTTGAGGAATGCTGTTCTTGATAGTTAATATTTAAACTTTTTTATTCAATGAATAATAAATAGAATATTAAGACAATAGAAACTTGATGATATGTAAATAGGTACTACAATATAACCCAATTGGCATGCAATGCATTATTTCCCTCTAAAACAAAAATATAAATCAGTTATTTTGATGGAGATTAAAATAATGTTTGGGAGTTTGGTTGTGGTTATTTTTCAAATGTTTTTTATTTGAAAATGTATCAAAATAATATTTTTTATTTTTAAAAAATTATTTTTTATATCATTTCATCAAAATAATCTAAAAACATAAAAAATATATTAATTTAAAATAAAAAAATTTCAAAATTAATTTAAAATAAAAAATAAAAAAACAAAGAGGAACTCAGGTCTTATTTCTAATAGTCATGGATATGCCATAGCCATACAAGTAGACACCACTCTCTCAACTTCACTTCTTCCCAAGAAAAAGAATCTAAAAGTCTTAGCTTCAAGATTACACATCAATTAAATATACACTATGTCAAGATGCTTGCCACCCACCAACGTACAGTTGTCCTTCATGAAGTTCTCGATTGGTTTAGATAAATGCATGAGCCATTGTCTCATATTATTCATCTTTGTTCGCATAGAAACCTCCAGCATACTACATGTGATGCATTGCGAAATGGACAAATTCTTACAATCTTCATTTCTCCCACAAGAACACCAACTATACATGCATCAAGATAGATTTGAAAGTGAGTGAAGCCTTCATGTCAAATGCTCAAGTGCACGTATTATAGCTGATTATACCATATGATCTCTTATCTCTTTACAATAATGCACATCGATCTAGCTAAACGACTAGTGAGCATGACAACGATTCATGGCAAGATGGGTTCCACAAGATATCAACTAAGGATCTGAACCATGTGATAGACATATATAAAATTAAGTCAAATGTATAAAAATATAATCCTTCACACGGTTGCCATCATGAAAATATTGCTAAAAATCGAAGAAAGAAAGAAAGAAAAGGGGCGTGTAAGGTGACAGCGTGAGTGGACCCCTAGGGATGATGGGCTAGGTGGTTGGCTTGTGAGCTCGTAGGAGCGACGGTGAGCTGGTAGGGCACTTGGAATCCAACAAGCAAGGATGATCGGAGAAGAGAAGAGATGTTTGCATGGTAGATACGGGATTAATTTTTATGTGTTGTTGATGAGGTTTGTTTTTAGGGAAAATGATCAGTCATGTGCATGCAAAAACAAGCATTATTTCATCAACCATTTTGGGTCCCATTCACACTCGCACAGCATACCCCTTCACTCATTCTTCCACCTTGACAGCAACTGCCCCATGGCTTTTTGGAGGTAGCTGTTGTTTTAGCCTGTAAATTGCAATGCCTTCTTGGCCTAATCAATGATCATCTGCTCACTGGTTAAAGTTTGGCAAGTTAATTCCAGATAATACCTTAAAGTTCATCACCAGCTACCGTCTGTTTTCTTGAAACACAACCTGGACTAGATCCCGAATCAACTGGTCTAGTAAGATTAGGTTTAACAGCAGTGATGGTTAAATTGTATTTATGTGAGTAAGATTAGGTTTAACAGCAGTGATAGTTAAATTGTATTTATGTGACTGTTGGATCGGATGTGATCTAGATAAACAGTGCAGAAATCACTGTATCTGTTTCTGAACGGGCAGTGCCGGAAGCATTGAGGAAGATGCTGTGTGGAAAATGCCAAAGGGATGCGTAAGATCAAAGAATGTACTTAATGTTGGAAAAACTTAATGGCAGTGAGTGAGTCTGTCTTGGTATTTGTATTATTGTATGTTTGATTATTGAGGAGGATGCAGTTGGTGCCTCATCACTGCCTCCCAAAAGTGCATTTCAAAAACCTACAAAAAGAGAGACTGCACCATGTGGGCTTGTGGCCATTTGGTACGAAATTTCTTGACACTCTGTTCAACCATCAAGAACTTGGAAAAGAAAAAAAAAAGGATATTGTTTTTCTTTTTTATTTTAACGTCAAGTCTAATAACTGCCAGCTTTATAGCATCAATACCAGTCTCTTTTTCAGGGTGGGTTTATCTCGCATAAATATTTCTAAAACAAGATCACATGTATGAAGTTTTTTTTAGAACGTTTGGTTAGTAACAAAGTAAAAAATATAATAGACTAGGTTGGCAAACCTTAAACTGAGTTAGGATTTTTCAAAGTTGGCTTATGTGTTTTTGAGAAATTTTTATTAAAATTTTGTTTAGTATTATGGTGTAACCTGTGTTTTATCCTAACTATAAATTTAAAAATGTTTGATTAATCAACACACATATTATAATTTTGCATAGTTCCATTAAAAACTTCCTTTTAAAACTTTGGTTGAGAAAAACTACTATTTTAATCAACACACCAAGTTCTCTATCATAATATAAAACTCTCTGTTTTTTAAGTTAGTCAATCATAAAAGGAAGACAATGTATAGCGAATGTATGTTGAGATTATTATGTATAGTTATGTTTGATATGGTCTTATGTGTTGTTATTTGTTGGCTTGAGATATTTATACACCTTGTCACATTAAATTACCTTGTAGAACATGATTTTTTTTTTTGTTTTGTGGTAGCCTTTGATGAGACAAATAGATTACCACACTAATAATTCTTACCTAGGAGGTTGTGGCATTGCATTGACAAGACATAGCTCCACGCGTTACAAGGTTGTAGTGCTATGTTGACACCTTGGAGGTCGTAACAGTGCAAGTGTAAGCATTTGTTTGACATGCCATCTATTCGGTCAGGCCAGGTTTGGGTTCTAAAAAGCTATCTTGTCTTGGTGTGGCGTACCTAGAAAAGGGTTGGGTCTAAAGTCCAAACAACATGCTAAGCCATGGCCAACAACCAACAACTTGGTTGTCCACTATTTATTGTCCGACCATGACATAAGCAATCTAGTGAACAACAAAGTCTCTTGTTGTTTGTTGCTGGGCTAAGGCCCAAACATGATAATTGTTTACTATTTTCTTTTTGTATCATTAACAATGATAGTAAAATAATGATGATGATGTCGAGTTATAATGAAAAAACAATTATAACAAGTGTTAATGATGGTAATTATGGTAGTATTTGCGAGGGTGAAGATATAGGTGGAAGTAATGGTGATGGTGAGATGATGGGTGAGTTTATTTTGCATAAATATTTTATAAATAAAAAAATTACATATAATTTATTTAAAAAAAAATTAGAATGTTTGGTAAGTAACAGAGTAAAAAAAAATATAATTGACGAAATCAAAAAAACTTCAAACTAAGTTGGGTCTTTCCATGTGTTGGCCTTGTGGATTCTTGAAAATTTTTTATGAAAGCTCCATTTGGTGTTTGATGTGGTTTGCGTTTTACCCCAACTATAGATTTTAAAGTTTTAGTTAATCAACACACATCATAGTTTTGTATAGATTCCACTAAAATCTCTTTTTTGAAACCTTGATATGATTTGTAGCTTTTCTAAAATTTATTTTTTGAAATCACAATCATAAAAACTATAACAATGCTAACACACACTAATTTGGGTTGAACTACTTCATAAACTCCTACAAAACAAGTTTTTTATCAGAATAAAAGACACTTCAATACTTAAATTAGTCAATCATAAATGAAAAATAATGTATAACAAAGGTATATTGTGATTATTGTGTGAAGTTTTCATTTGTGGTAGCCATAAGAGTAGTGGTAAAAGTTGTGACAGGAAAATAATGTTTATTAAAATTGTTAAATATTATTATAAATAAATTATTATTAGATTAGGTTGGAAAAACCTTAAACTTAGTTAGGATTTTTCAAAGTTTGCCTTGTGTGTTTTTGAGAAATTTTTATTAAAATTTTGTTTAGTATTGTGGTGTGATTTGTGTTTTACTCCAACTATAAATTTAAAAATATTTGATTAATCAACACGCATATAATCTTACATGGATCCAATTAAAAACTTTCTTTTAAAACTTTGGTTGAGAAAAACTACAATTTTAATCAATACCCTACCAAACAAGTTCTCTATTATAATATAAAACTCTATGATGTTTAAGTTAGTCAACCATAAAAGGAAGACAATGTATAGCGAAGGTATGTTGAGATTATTATGTATAGTTATGTTTGATATAGTCTTGTGTATTTTTATTTGTTGGCTTGAGATATTTATACACCTCGTCACATTAAATTACCTTGTAGAACATGAATTTTTCTTTTGTGGTAGCCTTTGATGAGACAAGTAGATGTGAGATAGCTATTGGTGAAAAAGATAGGTACTACACTAATAATTCCTGCCTAGGAGGTTGCGGCACTGCATTGACAAGACATAGCTCTGCACGTTACGAGGTTATAGTGCCATACTGACACCTTGGAGGTCGTAACAGTGCAAGCGTAAGCATTTGTTTGATGTGCCATCTATTCGGTCAGGCTCAGTTTGGGTTCCAAAAAGCTATCTTGTCTTGGTGTGGCCCACCTACAAAGGAGTCGGACCTAAATTCCAAACAACATGCTATGCTATGGCCAACAACCAACAACTTGGTTGTCCACTATTTATTGTTCGACCACTACACAAACAATATAGTAAACAACAAAGTTGCTCGTTGTTTATTGCTGGGCTAAGGCCTAAACAAGATAACTGTTTACTACTTTCTTTTTTAATCATCAATAATGATAGTAAAATAATGATAACGGTGGTGGTGAGATGATGGGTGAGTTTATTTTGAATAAATATTTTATAAATAAAAAAATTACATATAAATTTATTTTTTAAAAAATTAGAATGTTTGGTAAGTAACAAAGTAAAAAAAAAATATAATTGACGAAATCAAAAAAACTTCAAATTGAGTTGGGCCTTTCCATGTTTAGCCTTGTGGATTCTTGAGAAATTTTTATTAAGGCTCCGTTTGGTATTGTGGTGCGGTTTACGTTTTACCCAAACTCTAGATTTTAAAATTTTTAGTTAATCAACACACATCATAGTTTTGTATAGATTCCACTAAAATTTCTTTTTTGAAACCTTGATATAATTTTTAGCTTTTCTAAAATTTATTTTTTAAAATCACAATCGTAAAAACTACAACAATGCTAAACACACACTAATTTGGGTTGGGCTACTTCATAAACTCCTACAAAACAAGTTTTCTATCATAATAAAAGACCCTTCAATGCTCAAGTTAGTCAATCACAAATGAAAAATAATGTATAACAAAGGTATATTGTGATTATTGTTTAAAGTTTTCATATGTGGTAGCCACAAAGGTGATGGTAAAAATTGTGACGGGAAAATAATGTTTATTAAAATTATTAAATGATATTATAAACTAATTATTATTTATAAAATTTTACTAGCTGAAAATATTTTTAATATATAAATTAAAATTTAAAACTAATGATAAAACATTTAGGTTAATAAGTTTTCTAATAGAATATTTTCTTAAACAAAAACAAACGTATGAAAAATCAGAAAAATATTTGTCTATATAATATTTTATACAAATCAAATCTCTTATTAGTTTGGTAACATGTCATCTTCATCGATGTACTCTGAGAAGCTTTCTTGATTCTTGTCAAGTCATAGACTTAACGTGACAAGTTGATGAAAGATACAACACATACTTATATAGGTCATTGGGCAATAGGTAGGCCTAAAAAGCTTGTAGATGCTGCCATGGCCTCCAATCCCTGCACTCCCCCTTCTATGGTAAAAAGAAGAAGCAGAAAAGTCGATAAGATAGAACCTTAAAAGACTGCAATGGAAGGAAATATTTCGTATTTTATATAGCATCAGGAACAAAAAAAAAAAAACTTTTACCTTATTTAATTAGCACATTCTCAACCCAACTATTCTTGATAATAATTTGTTCAATCACGTACTCTGTGTTGTGTAATTTTTTTTTTAAATAAAAAACAAAATGCTATTAAACTTGTTTTAACTCATTTTCTTGTTTATGGTTCTATTATAAATTAATCAAGTTAACTTTAATTAATTTAAAATAATATTATATCATGATATTTTAATTTTTATTTTAAATTAAATTAAGTTTTGATTAGATCATAGATTGATCTATTAAATCAAATAGGTCTGATTAGATTAATTTTTACTTAATTTAATTTGAAATTTGTTTTAAATAATTTTAAATCGGTGGATAAAAGACAAGCTTAATAACCATGTTTTTTTAAAAAAACAAAAAAAAAACTGAATTGTCGTTAATCATTGTTAATTAAAAATTAAAAATCAACAATTTATTGTGCTGTGAACAAATACCTTGATTTCACCCAAAGCAAGTGAGCTGCTATTGTGAAGTCAACTAATAAACGAAAGAACCGATCGTATTTTTGTATATGCTGTCTCAAAATATGACCCAACTCAGGGCAATAATGCAAGATGTACAAAGGGGAAAAATAATAATAATAATAATAATAATAATTGTGGCATTGGAAAACCTCATGGCAGGCAGAGAGTCAGAGACAGCATGATCCTTGATGCTATAATGACAAAAAACACTTTGACATCTGAATTATGATGTACTAGAAAAAAGTATGAGAGGGTCTCTTTGCCTTGAATTATTGTATGTGGCCCTTTATAAATCCTCAAACATTTGTAATTTAATCTTAACAAGTAGATCCCATGTTTCCTCACTTCTCACCTTATATTCAAGTTCTAAGATCAATACTATAAAAAATGTATATATTTTTTAATTCACTAAACAGATGTAAAAGTCTGTTATTGAGTTTCTTTGAAAATAAAATTAGCCTCATTGATGGACAAAATGATATAAAAATGTTTTTATTGATTGTTAAGAAATTATATTTTTACTTTATAAATTTATTTTTTAAAAAAAATAAATTTGAAACATGACTGATTATGTTCTTGAATTTACCATATGTTGCCTGAATATATAGTGTAAAAATTATTAGTGAATGATTGAGCTGGTGGTAAAGTGGACTACGATTAAAAAGTATGCTTTCTATGTAGTTTTATATTACTCAATAATAATATTGATAAACACGGAAGATATAAATTATATTTTAAAAATTTTGAGTAGTGGAACTTAACTGATTATGTTTTAAGTTTATTTTATAAAATTATTAATTTAAGTCCTATAAATTTTAGAATTATTGGAGTTTTACACAATCGTTAATTTTAAAATTTATAGGATTAATCAAGGTATATGTAAGCTGATTCAAATATCTATATTAATAATAATAAAAAATTATGTTTCATAAATCTTGTTGGGGTGTAAAGACATGGGAGGAAGCTGAAATTTGATGGAGGCTGGCCTAAACAAAACTAGCAGTGCTTTATTTTGATTCTTCGTTCTTTCTGTGAAGAAATCATTTCAAGCTATAATCTATGATATGCAATCTTTCTTGATTTAACATGTGCTTTTTTCGCTGGCCACAACATATTTATAATTGATTGTCATAGATTCAATCATAATTTCCAGCTGGTTAAACAATGATAACAATACTTTAAATTTGTAATTACAAAAAAAGAGAGGATAGTGAATTTCATATGTTGATTTGTTTATCATTTCACTTTTGATTCTTTGATAAAATAACAATAGGGATCTTGAAGCCCTAAAGCTTACAAAAAAAAAAGAAGATCTTGAAGCCCTAAAATATTAAAATCTTTATAAAACTATGCCTCTAAAATTTCTTAATTAAATTTTATCCTAATCTAAATAAAACATTATAGACCTCGTCCTCAAATTTTTGAGTTTGAACTTTATAACAAGTATTCAATATAATTAACTTTTTTAGACTAATATCATCTATACATAAACTAATCTGAATTAATACACAAACTCATTTAAATAATACATATACAATAAGAAAAACATTAGAGTCAATATTTAATGTTGTTATTGTGATAATTTTTGTAATTATAATTTTAAAAAACAGGTTTTAAAAAATTACAAATTATATATTTTTTAAAACTTTTTCTTGGGCAAAAACAAAACCCTAATCACATTACAAAATAGAACCTTAATAACCTTTCCAAAAAAAAAAAGTACTGAAAAAAACTCCATCATCATTTAAAGAGATGGTATTGGATATGCTCTGCATTTAAATGGTTACTACAAATGGAGAAATTATTGCTGTCACAACCATAACTGACGACCTGTTTGGAAACGCGTTTCCCAAAAACAATGTTTTCTTTTTTTCTTAATCTAATTTATGGAGGTTGGAAGAACAATAAGTCAGGCAGGTAAGAAGGTGGTGTTGGTGAAGGTAAAATCATACCAACACTAATAACCTCTGGCTCCGATGCCCGGAGCATGGAGTAACTATCACGACTGGAATTTGGGTGGACCCATGCACCAGTGTCATGGCTTTATGCCTCGAGCTCACGGTGGCCAATACACAGGTAATCTAGTCGGAAAGAGTACCATGGCCATGGCCATGGCCAATGATGAAGGTGAAGCTAAAACAAAAGCCATGATTATTGTACATCGGTAATGGTGATGACTATGTGGTTGGACCTTGTGCTTCAGAGCACTAGACCTTGGGTTTCACTTCACCACTTCTCTCTCTCTCTCTCTCTCTCTCGATTATCACACTCTTTGACTTTGGTTTTGCTTATGGTTCTTGTCATTGTATAAAAAGGAGTTCTTTTACTCCTATTATCACTATCCCATGAGCATGTATATTCTTCCCTGAACCCATGAGCATGTATGCTTCCTTTTTTTGTAGTATTTTTGTACTCTAGCCCAATAAAATATTTTAAAAATAATACAGTTTAGAAAATATTTTAAAAATAGCATCTAAATACGAAAAGTTGGACGAAAGTATTATTAGTGACTTTCTCAAATTATAGAATGGTCTGACATAATTTATAATTAAAAAAAAAAGATACAGAAGAAGGGAAAAAAGAAAGATGAAAACTATTATTAGAAGTATATTAAAACTTTAATAACAACACTACCTACTAAAAGTACTAAAAGAACCTAATAAGATAAATTTAACAATACAAAAATATTATTTACGGTAAATGAAATAGATTATATAAATTGTTCAAAGATAGCAAGATTCACTTGTTTTTGAATAATTTATATGGCCCATTTTGATTATCTTTTATAACATTTCTTGTTATTGTTAAATTTATTTTGTCGAAATATTTTTGACGATATTAATATTGTTTTCATTAAAGTTTTAATATGTTTTCAAAATCTTTCTTTCTCTCTTTTTATTATATTTTTTTGTAAATTATGCTAATTCATTTTACAATTTGAAACCTGCAATTCTTTAAAATACTATTTTTAAAAATATTTTATGTACAAGGTTATTTTATTTTTTTAAATGCTTAATTAAAAATAAAATAAAAAACTCTTTTTTTTGGGTGGTTATGATGTGATGCTTGTCCAGCACTGTTGTTGTTATTCTATTATTGTATGGCCTTTCACAATGATGTAAAGAAAACCGAAATTGTGACTATTCTCACATGCAAAAGAACGTTTATTGCACCTTCTGAAGTGAATTCCCTCAATTATTGCTCGAGACAAGGCTGGTATATATGAGCTATGGTGCTTGACTGCTTGGTGTGTACGTACGTATTAGAACAGATAAGAGATAGTGCTCTACTATTAAGCTAAGTCTATAAACTAAGATCATTTGCATCATATGTGTGCTATCAAGGACAGCATTTTTTTTCCCTAAAGAACTTCATATTAATGCAAGTACCTTTTCTTCTTCTTCTTCTTCTTTTTTTTTTTTCCATACTACTGCCAGCAGCAAATCAATATTATAAAAATATCTAGTAGTTGTGCCAGACTTGCATTTGGATCTAGCATGACCCAAGTATTTGAGTTTGATAATTATATCAAGCTCATGTATTTTTTTTTAAATATAAAAATTCATTTATAATTATTTTAAAAATATAATTATTTTATATATTTATTTGTTTTTTTTAACCAAATATATTTTTATCTTTTCTATATTTCTTTCTTTTATTTTAGGACATTAACCACATCCATCCTTAAAATTCACTCAATTTTTTTATTAATCTCTAATTTTAGTGAATAAATCATTTACAAAATTACACAAGTTAAAAATATTTAAAAAGACAAAATCTTTTAAATATACAAAATTTGCTTTCCTACAACATGATATATAAATTTAAAAGTTCAAAAGTTTTCTCTTGAGATTATATATTTCAGATTTTCATATATACTAATAGTTATAATGTAGAATAAACTTTTCTTGCAACAAACTTTGACAATTATATCATGCAACATCTCAAATTTAAAAACCTTTAATAAACTATCCAAACTTGGATGGAAACAAAAAACTAATATTTTCATCCACAATATATACAAAAAAAAAAAGTTTATTTTTGAAGACGTAAAATAAATCACTTAGAATTTAATATTTTTTTTTTCTTTGAATATAACAAATTTATAAAATAAGTTGCATAAAATAAATTACAGTTAAATTCTACTGCATATGAATGAAAAATCTTACTTTAATGAAACAATTTTTGTTTTTACATTTCAATCATGTTGTTGAAAAATTTTAATTTTTTTGACCTAGGCGCTTGAATCTAGCACCCATTTCAAACCCAAACCTGGGTCTAGCATCAATCATTGTTGCCAGACCGAAGCAAAAAAAAAAAAAAAAAATTCTATACTTTAATTGTCAGGTGAGAGAGAAGAAAAAAAACACAAATAATCGATCACCAATGATAATTCATTCATGATATATCTACATGTGTTGCTTCATGTTAAAAAGCACGATTGCACATCTAATCATACAACGGATGACAAGATTTAATAACTAGAAAGCGTCTCCACACCTCATTAATGGCCCACTCGTTGAAGGTGTGAAACAAGTACCAACAACTTTTTGATTAAAAAATAAAAAAAATATAATGTGAACATACTACTAACACCTCCATGATCCTCTTAATTATACAAAATATCTATGAAAAAAAAAAACCAAAATACCGCAAAAGATAATTGTTTTGTATTTTATGAGGCCAAAAACATTATTTGTTTATACTCGAAAATAATAATAAAAAAAAAATGAATATCCTCGTGGAAAAAAGTCGAAAAAACATTTATTCTCTCATGAAAAAATAAAAAATTGAAAATAAAACTCCTTACAAGACGTTGAAACTGAATTAGAAAATATCAAATTGCACCCTAGAAGATCATGTCATACAAAATTGAAGCCATAAAAAAGAAGTTGATTTCTATAGAAAAAGAAATAAAAAGGAAACGGCAGATAAAGAAGCAGGTCAGGATCCATAAAGGTGAGACATGTACATGAGATTTTCCAGTAACGTGTAAAGAGGAAATTGAAAAGCCAAACAAACAAAGCATGTGATTTATACATGGAACTTTTAGACAAGAAATCATAAAAAAAGTATAGAATAATAATAATAATTAAAAAAAAGGCAAAGAAAAATTTCTGTTTGAAAGCAAAAGTTTCAAATCCTTTTTGGGATCCTTTCTTTTTGTTTGATAGATAAAAAAAAAGTGCTTAAAATCCCTTTCGGCTTTGTATGAAAAAGATTTGCTTCCTATCTTTAAAGAACATATTTTTAAAATCATCCACAAAACTTATATGAATTGATTCCAACAGTAACCCTAACCATCTAATCCAAAAAGAAAAGTAAAAACACTTTCGATGGACTCAAATTCATTACTATTTAAAAGAAAGAAACTAGCAGTTAGATACAAGTAGGACCAATATCATCTAAATAGAATTGCATTTCCTGTCAATTTCAGTTGATAAAGTACATGGAGTCATGGATGAAGATGAACATAACATTTGAATAAAATCAATCCTGCCATGATAAATGTTCTTGGAACATATGTTCATGTCAGCTTATCTTTTGCCACAATTGCAAGGCCTTGATCTTAAATGCATGTGTTTCTTCAATGACGACCATGATCGTGAAGATGGGGGCCAAAAGATTCACTACTATTTTGGCGAAGCCATAAAATTATTCATTTTTATGAAAGGAACCTGAAGGTTCAAACGTACAAGTTCAATTGATGGATGTAGATCTGAGTTTCCCAGGATTATCATCCAATAAACAAACAAAAAAGCCAGAACTCTCAAATCTGATAGCAGCAATGAAAACCAAAAAAAAAAAAAAGAGATCTCATGCCTGTCCCAAGAACTTTGCAGCTCTCTGAAGAGCATAAATTTGCACCTATCAATACACCTAA